>BDMB01000025.1:1618713-1828937 GCA_016859785.1 Macrotyloma uniflorum
TATATATATATATATATATATATATATATATATTGGTTAACAAAATGAATTGGGTGAGATTTCAAAGATAATTTTATTAGAGTTGCTGGACACAAACAATATTATTTACTCTAAAGACACTTAACAGTTATATTTTTGTGTTATAATTTTGGAAAATCAAATATATTGAATTTAAATTATTCTTTTATTTTAGATTATTTAATTTTAAAATAATTTTTTAAGATAAAATATTTTAAATTTATTAAATAAAATAATTCCATTATCATCATCAAGTGTAAAAACTATCATAATATATGAGTAGTAATATTATTAATAATAAAAAAATTATACACATATCAACAAAAAAAATAACTACTATAAATTTTAATAAAAAATTTAGTTAACATCTTAAAAAATAATCTTATTAATATTGATTGAGAAAATTCTAAAAAAATCTCTCGAATAAAAATCCTAATCTATATGGACATATAAATAATTTGAACAAAATTAACTAAAAAATAAATCATATTAACTTAAATAAATCAACTTTGACTTCATTGATCAAAAAGTAAATATCAACCCAACTAAAAAATAGTCTTAATTAAGAAGAGGAACATGTAAACGAGTTAAATTATCAAATTATTTTTATTTTTCTAAATTTTTTAGGAAATACTCTTACTCACTTTCTTTAATGTCTCAAATTTTTTTTTCGAATTCTCATATTATTTTTAAAGATTTTTTACTCATTTTTTATCTATTTAAAAATTTGAAAGTACGTGAAAACAAATATTAAGGTGAAAATCAGATTATACCAATTGAAATTGTTAATGAAGTCTATATATTTTAATTATTTTAAGTTGTTCAATAATCTTAAAATTAGATATTAAGGTTTCTTTTATATTTTTCACACAATTGTGGTAAAAATTAAATAGTTATATGATTAAGTAAATTTAAAAATTAATAATATTATTAATTTATCTGCAAAGAATTAAAGTTTAAATTAGAAATAAGAAAAATTAATTAAGAAATATTTTATCAATATAAACTTAAAAAACAATTTTAGTTTAAAACAACTTTACTTTATATCCATAGAAAATTAACTTTAATGTTAACGATAAAAAAAATAATCATGATCACCTTTTTAACTTAAATAAATAAATAAATATATATATATATATATATATATATTAACATCCATGAGTAAATAATATCCCATCAATTAAATTAAAGAAATTTTAATTAAAATCAAGTAAAAAATATTTAAAATTAACTTAAATTAAAGAAAAAAAATGAAAATTAGAAATATAAATTTAAGAGAGTGAGAAGAATATGAAAAATTTTAAACATTTATTTTTATAATTTTAATTTTTAATTTTTTTTTGAAAAAATAACATATTTTATCATTTACATTTTTTTATAAAAATAAATTACTTAAATCAAATCCTTTAATTGTTAAAATATAACAATATAACTCTTTTACGGTTGAATAAGTATGACAACGATAAGACATTTTGTATGTTAAAATTGGTACATTTACTTTTATAAATTATCATTGTACATTATGATATAGTTATGTTAATAATAGATGTTATATATGATTTATTAGAGAGTGAATTGAAATTTATTAATTTTTTTAAAATTAATATAAATATATTAGAAAATAATTTTATTTACAAAAATTATTTCAAACTTTTTTATTCATTCAAGAAATATTTATCAATCCAAGCAATTAAATTAAATTAGTAAAAGTAATAAGACTAATAGATAGAGAATATCCCATAAAAAATTATCTTAACCACACCTAGTCAAGTATAAAACCAATAAAAGAAAAGAGAAAAAAAAAATTAAAACTGAACCAATCTTAATTCATTAAATCAACATTTTAATATATTAAATTATTAATTAGAGCAAAATTATATTAAATATTTGGATTAGTTTTAAATCTAACTACTTCAAAAAAAAAAATATATATATATATATATTCATAAATTTTACTTTTATATATTATTTATAATAATTATTTTTCAATATAAATTTCTGTCATGATAAAGGAAGATATAACTTAAAGGGGTAGGATAGATTAAAAAAATGATTTTTTTAATTTATCTTTAAATTGAAAATATTATTATAATATTTTAACTTTAACATAATAAATCACTTTTATACTTAAAAAAAAAAAAACACAAGATATTCCCGCATTTAGAAGTAATGAGATTAATCCTTTTAGATGTGAAAATTATTAAACTTAAATATATTCTCTATTCTTATATCTTTCGAATTTGTTTTTGTTCTTGTATTTTAAAAATTAATTAATTAGTCCTCAAATATTACAAGATATCTAAATTTAATTATTTCATCGATTTTATTATGATAAAAATTGTTAATAAATATTAAATTTAAATATGTTTTAAAATTTAAAGAATTAAATTCATAAATTTAAAACTAAAAGTATAAAAATAAGTTTAAAAAAATATTTTAAAAAATATATTTTTCCAACACTGATTTTTTTTTTTAAATTTTAAGTTTTAATTCGTATAATACTTTAATTTTTTTATTAGGTAAATTCTTTGTATTTAAAAGTTGCTTTGAAATAATAAACTCAAATATTGTTTATTTTTTTTGGAAATACAAAATATTATATTCCTTTTTTCATAATTTATTTTTTTGAAATAATGACATTTTTTTTTAAGTAAATATATATTATTTCTATTTATTTATGTACTCTTTATTGTATAGATAGTTTTATTTATCCATTTTTACATAAAATATTTTTGTTTTAAATTGTCTTTTTTTTTTGTGTGTGTTAATGTTATTTTAAAGGTTATGAATGTAGACTATCATTTTTAACTATAAAGCATGAGTTTTGTAAAGACTAAGTGGATGCATAAAACCTTGAACATAAGTAAAATGTAGACTATCATTTTTAACTAACTTAACTATAAACTATATCAATGAATACAAAAGCAACAAACATTTAACTTAACTATAAACTATATCAATGAATACAAAAGCAACAAACATTTAAGATTTATATGTGAATCATGTAAAAAAGTAACAAAAAAAAATGAAATAATCTAAGTTGAGAGGTAGGAGTGTAGGTGACTGTGACCAGTTGTGGATTATGTGGTGTGGAGGAGAAATCCATCACACATTTATTTTTTAGCGCAAAATAGTTAATTTGGTGTGGAACAAATGTTATAAGTCATAAGTGGTTTGACATAAGTACTTGTAGAACCTAAACTTTCAAGCAACATTTGTTACAACACTACATTCACTTCCAACATAAGAAGGTTAACATATATTGAAAGGTGGTGTGAGTTGGGGGTGATGTGAAGTTTGTGGAAGTATAAGAATGACGCGTTGTTTCGCAATAAGAAGGTAGATACAGAATAAATTTTTTTTCTAACTCAACTAAACTCCTGATTATGGGTCAAGTCTAGGGTTTCAATGGTTGTTGTATCTTTTGCAGAATGGTATATGGATATCTGGTCTTGTTCCTTATGTGTTGGATAATTTACTTTGTGAGTATCTGTTAACCATTTAGTAGGGAGAGAGATAATTATCTAGTTAATTATTTAACTTTTTGCACACTTTTACTCAATTATATCTTATAATTATTTTTTGTAGTGCCAATTTTTATTAATATATTTCTCATTACCGATTAAAAAAAATCTAACCCTGTGATGGATCAATTTCATGTGTTCTAATCTAACCCTAACCCTAAGGGCAAGGTTTTCTTGAACATATGACAGTGAGATGAATTTCTGGTTTCTTTTCCTTGTAAAACATGCAGTGTAGTGTGGGTGTAGTTGCTGAAAACATGCATCAAACAAGTGAATAATGAATCTGCAGGTAAAAAGGGTGAAAGAAAAGACATGGGGATTGTGAAGAAAGAAGAAAAAGAAAAAGAGAAGAGTGAATTAGGGTTTGGAATATTGCACATGGGAAACTACTCATGGCTACTCATGTGTATGCTATGCATGCTTCCCTCATTCCTCTGAACTTTTCTCCTCACAAGGGTCCATATGTCTGTGGTTACACTTTTACTTTATCAATCTAAGTCTTCATCGACATTTTTTAATTTACCTTTTCTTTTCTTTTTTATCAGTCTTTGACCAGAAATTATTTTTCTTTCTTTCCCCTTCGTATAGATCAGTAATTATGGTTCATGGCTTTCTAAAGTAAAAGAAACAATAACATCCTTTTTCTTCATCTCAAAAGGAAATCACAGTTTCATGAAATGAGAATGTGTGGAATATGCAGCCAGATCCATAATTTTAAGAATTAAATCACCACTAATGATAGCAAAATTATCGTCTTTCAGAATTTTGGTTATTCACACATACAAGTTATTATATTTCTTTTTTTTATCCATTTTTTTGTTATGATTATAAAATTTGTCGAAATATTAGAATATTTAGACTGTGAATTAATGGATCAAACAAGCGAGATCTCTTTTGAAAGAATTTTTTTTTTTTTACTTTGAAAGATGTTTAAATTAAATTATTTTCTATCTTTATTTTAAAAAGTACACATATTTTTTTATTTTTGAAAAAATAAATATATATTAGTCTATATGTAAAAATTTAAAATAATATATCTCATAATAATTATTCTAAATATAACGATATGACTTTTCATTTGGATAATTCTTAGATTCATTTTGTTTAAGAAAAAAATATTATAAATAATTTAATTTTCTTAATTGCCTCAATTTTACTAATTTTTAAAAAATATTTATATTTTCTTTAATCTCTTTCAAAATTTTTCTTAAATTTTCTTTTCAATTTTTTATTTTTTGAAAGGATTTTTATTCATTCTTGGACTGATTTAAAATATGAGGATATTAGAGGATTAAACCTAAAGTAAGGAATGAATTATATTGTTTGAAATTATTAATTAAGTAAGATTTAAAAATTCTAAAATTATAAAATTCTTGATGAATAATGAATTAAGGATTTTAGATTTTAGTAATTCTTAGTTTGATTTTGTAATAACTTAGATAATTTTATGATTAGGATCTTTTTCAATTTAGTAGACCCTTTGAATCATTTTATGCAGAAGAAATTTTCTTTCTAACTCAACTGAATTCCTGGTTGTGGGTCAAGTCTAGGGTTTCAATAATTGTTGGATTTTTTGCAGAATGGTCTATGGATCCCTGGTCTTGTTCCTTATGTGTTGGATAATTTACTTGATGAGTATCTGGTAACTATTCAGTAGGGAGAGAGATAATTATCTAGTTAACTATTTAATTTTTTGCACACTTTTACTCAATTATATCTTGTAATTGTTTTTGGTATTTTTAGTACCAATTTTTATTAATATATATGTCATTGTCGATTCAAAAAAAAAAAAAAGCTTAGATTAGAGGTAAAAAAAGTTATTTTAAAAAAAATTGCATGTAAGTGTTTGATAAAGTGTTTTTGTATGTTTAAAAGTTTGATTGGTGTGGAATGAATAATTTCTTGAGACTATATAATGAATAATTGGATAATAGTGCATAAAATATGTTTAATGTATTAAAATTTCACATTATAGATGAATATTAAGTGTTAAAATATGAATTTTTGAGATTTTTTGAATAATATATAAGAATCTCGTTTGAACAAGTCTTTTTTACTCGAGTGACAATCCTTTTATATACTCATCAAGTTATTTTTGTTTGAAATATGAGTCCTCACTTTTTTTTTTTTTATATATATATATATATAATTGAATTAGATTTATATATATTAAAAAAATTAGAAAAGAAAAAAATAAATTTGCTTTTTTTTTCAATATGTGATTTAATACTTGAGGGAGATTAGTTTATAAGAATTTACTGCTGTGCATAGTGAAGAAGAAAAAAAATGGTTGAGGTTTGATTTAAATGAAAGAAAGATGAAATGGTGATAGGAGTGGTAAGATGTAGATGGTGATGAGGTCTTCCATAAATGATTGCAGATCCGTAATTGACAGGAAAATGAAATGTGGAAGAAAGGGAGTGATGACCAAATTGAGATTGAGGAGATGCAAAGAAGTAAATAATAGAGTGTGGGCATTGGACAAAATAAATAATGCCCCAAAGCAATCATAAAAAGTGTCCTTAAACGTACCAAATGTCAACCTCCAACAAATCAAAATTATTGCCTTTAATAACCTTTTAACCCGACACAACAGAAACATAAATCAACCCATACACTAACACGCACATTCTTTCTTCAACCCATGCAAACAAATACCACTCTTCCACCACTTAACACCTTCTCTTCATATTAACCACCGCAACTCACGCTTTCTTCCACACAATTACCTTTACCACCATTCTTTATTTTCGTCTAAATTAACCATTAATAAATCTAATTCATTTTTATAAAACTGATTTACAAAATCATATTTTCACTGACTTAATATATTAGAGATCTCATATCGTCTAAAGATATAATCAAATTAATATATATAAGTGGAGACAAATCTTACCTCATAAACCAATTTTATGAGATTAAGTTAGACTCAAAGTTCACTTCTCTTATAATATGAGAATCTAATCTAACAAAGTTGTTAGGTTTATCATACCACCCTCACCAATATATAAACAATTGTACAGTCTCACATTCGAGTTAATGAAATCTCGATATGATGTTGAGACTCTTTTAACTTAAACATGAGACTAGATATTTGTGAATAGTTAGTTAGATTCAATTGTCTGATTCCACTTTCAAGCTAATAAAATCTTGATCTGATGTTGAAACTCATTTAACTCAAACATGACAATAGACATTTGTGAGTAATTAGTTAGGTTAAAATATGTTCTGATATCATAATAGACATTTGTGGGTGAGAGTGACCTGATAAGCTCAACAACCTTATTAAGATAATTTTTGATACCATAACAAAAATAAACTTTAAACACAATTCATTCTCATAAATCAGTTTGAGATAAAATTTACATCCACTTAATATACTCTAATTTGACTATATATTTAAATGAGATAGAATTTCTAACATAAATTAATTAGCAAATTATAAAAACGTGTAAATATTACTTCAAATTATAATCTATATATAAATATAATTATAAAGTTAGATATAAGATGGACACTATAACAAGAAGAAAGTGTACACAGCTAAGTCACACCTGGCATCCCTTAAATTGCATGCAATTGTGAGAAATAATAGTGGGTTACACTTTCCATTCCAAAACTAATGCATGGGTTAGCCAAATAAGTTAGTTAGGATAATAAATCACAATCTTCTTCAACCCAACCCTCTCTTTTTCATTTTAAGAGCTTGAAAAAGCAACTTCTATAAAAATGTTTTCTTATTAGTATTTATGAGTATACAATATTTGGTCATATCAAACAGGAAACATAGCACAATGTTATTGCCAACCAACCATATTAAGGTCTTTACTTTTTTCTATGTTTTGCATTCTTGTAAACCCTAAGAAACTCAAATTTTCATAAGGTTCATAGTTCATACTATTTGTAAGCTTTTGTGTGGAACTTTTTTCACCTTTTTCAATGATCAAACACACAATCAAGTAGGGATATTAGAATCTAACCCTATTCAATGCAATCCATGTATCTTTTAAATTTATGTCTCAAATTCTTACTCATATCATATCAAGATGAATTCAACATAACATGAAATTTTTAATTCATTGTTCAAAGAAATTATTAGTTCTATTCGTACTCTATTCACATGTTGAAAATAGAGAGACTCACTTAGCCTTTTCTCACTCCTTCCTTGTCCATATATGTCTCCTTCCCTTCTTCACTTCTTCATCGTGGTCCTCACTTCTCCTTTTAGTTAGACATTGAGGAAGCCTTGGAAAATCGTTGTCGTAAACAAAAAACATTTCTACATTATTTAATTGATTGTCTACCCACATTTTCAAATTTAATTATTTACAACACATGTATAGATTCTTATTTTATGTATTAAATATCTTAATTATTGATAAAGAAAAACAATACAAATATTAAAATATATAGCTAAAATAATTTTATGTAAGTGTAGAAAATGATTACGGGTCTAACTTACTCTCAGAACTAGTTCATAAAATGAGGTTTACACTTTACTTATATATTATAATTCGGTCTCATTTTTAATAACGTAGAATTTTCTCAATAATAAAGAATAACAACAATAGAAAATAGTAAGGATAAACATGAAAGAGAACACCAATATTTTTTAAACTTATAAAAACTTCTTCAATATGAGAAATAAAAATTTAGAGACACAAATCAGTCAATCAAGTTTTTAAATTTAAAAAATAAAGAAAAAAAATCCTAAAATGGAATAATAACGTGAAAATGATATCTCTAACCATATACCTTTAATTAATGATCCCAACGGTCAAACAATAAATTTTAATAATATGTTATAAAAATTTCAACATAATCTAATAATGAATAAAACTGGAATCGTAATTTTAATTTTACAAAAATTATTTTGTAAATATATTCAAAGAATTTTATCTATAAAATTTTTCTGTCCATTTATATTAAATAAGATAAAATAGACACAACTCAATTATTATCATATGTAATGATGTATATTATTCTCAACTTTAGTTAATTTAACAAATGCATCATTAGTTCATGTTTAGGAATAAATTAGATCTAAAAGAATGGGTGATGAAGAAGATATTAAGATTGAAATAGGAATAAGTATAGATAACCCATCTAGTTAACACTTCTACCATGAAGAATCAAAGAATGTAAAGTATATTCTTAAATTTGTCCATAAAATAAACTCAGTAGATAGATTAAATTCTAGCAAGTGAAGTGTCTTTTTCTCTGCATGTGAATATAAAATGCCTTTTCAGCATAGGATCCTAAATAAATGACATCATTTTTATTTTTTTACGAAAATTCAAAGTTTTTCCTTTTACCCAATTTGGAGTACCAAGTACACTTTTTTTCTTTCTTTAAGAGAACAAACAAATCAGTTCGGACCACACTGATTGATTCGACCAGAAAATTTGTGATTCTGTTAAAAAAAAGTCATAAAAGTTGGTTTTGGAAAGAACAGGTCAAACATCAATCGAAGCAGTGTAAAAGTTAAAACCTGATTGATAATATATATATGCAATGTTATGGATAACTAAAATAGTAACTTAGAAATTTACTTTTACTTTTTCTTTTTAAATATCATTTTAATCTCATAAATTTAAGTCAAGTTTTATTTTAGTGTCCTAAATTTAAAATTGTTTTTTCCCTCAAATTTATTATTGGCTCTTATATTTTTCAATAACCTTTAATGGATTTTTTTATGCACCTTTAATGTGAAGTCGTATGAAGAGGATATTATGGTTTGTTAGAGGTGTTAGAGAATATTATAGTCCATTTAAAAATATAGACTAAACTAGATAATCATATTTTTCTACTGAAGTCATTGAATTTGAGTTTACCATAGCAAAATACAAGTTGAGGTAATATTTTTCTTGTTATAACATTGCATATTTCAAAATGTTAGAAGGGAAAAAGTTCCATGGATGATTTTTGTAGAGATAGATTTTCATAAATATACCTTTTTTTTTCTAACATTCAAAAGAATTAGCTTGTCTTTTCCTTTAGTTCAACTTCTTTTACCATTTGTTTGGTTTAATTATAGAAGAATTAAAAGGATTGTTTGAGAATATTTGTAGAGAAAATTTTGAATGTGAAAAGATGGTATCAGATGAGAAGAAAGTGGGAAATTTGTGAAGATTGTAAACAAAAATAGTACATAACTTCACTTTCCATTCATTTTCTCTTCAAATTATTCCATTTTCATGTCTCTCTCTTTCTACTCCCAAAAAATAAAAGTGCAGGTATCTCTCTAATGGGAGAAACCCTCATGAATTGCTTCCCTTATTCAAAAAATGTGAAATGAAAGTTCCATAGTGTCACATTACTATTTAAACAACTCACTCATTTTCATTCCAATAAAAAAACCTTAAACAATTCTAAACAACTCACTATTATAATATATATATTTTTTATATTTGTACATAATAATATTTATTAGTATAAAAATTAATTAATATTTTTGGTAAAAAAATTAATTAAAATTTTTTCATGAAATTTTAATTAATTTTTTTCGTATTAATGAATTAATTACTTTATCAATAACACAAAATAATATTTCAAGTTAAAAAATATTAAATTAATAATTTTAAGCAATATTTGTTATGACAAAAAATAAATTAAAAAAATATGTTATATAAAATTAATTTTTATCATTCAATCTTGCCCCATCTTTTATAAATATATTCAACTAAACTTGTCTAAAATTGAATATTATTAAGATTGGTTTCTTTACTATAGTAGAAATACGTTTATGTGCATTTCTTATCATATAAAACAGATGAATTTTTTTTCCAAATTAGCTTTTTGGATTTCTTAATCTAGATACAATCCAACACACATCATCATGATTTATGTAATAAATGAAAAGTTGATAGAAAGATATTCCTTTAGCATGTAATTTCTTTAAAAAAAAATGTTTTTTCTTAATTTTTTTTTCCTTATTTGAAATACTTAAAACATATCTTGATTGTTATATCTTGACCCGTTCAAGTCTAATCTATACCAATATAGTCTACTACAAATCTGATCTATTATAACCCACTCCAACTTGATTTGCTTTGCTCAATAGCCTACCCTAACCTAATCCGACCTTTATGCCTTGCTTAACAGGCTACCCTAACCTAATCCGATCTTTATTGATCAAGTTGATCCATTTTGACACGATTCAATTTATCCTAAAATTGTTTAACCCCACTTTTTTTTTTTTTCATCTCAATCAAATTGACTTAACTTATTTTAATCTAACTCAACCCATGTTATTTTAAAGTAAATAATTTAGATTCTTCATATTTAAAATTAATTCTTACTTAATAAAAAAAAATTTCGCCCATAAGACTTTTGTGAATATTTTTACCTATGATTTTATTTAGATGTGAGTTTTTTTACTTTTTTTTTTAACCCATGTGGGTTAGGTCCATGACCTATGGACTAACCCAAATTAAAAAGTTTATCCACAATGTTGTATTAGAATCTTAGGATTTTCATAAAAGTATTAGAGATAAAAAATCTTGCACTCTAGTACTTGTGATGTTGAAGTATCTCTTTGTTTGGAAGAATTCACGGTAAAACAAACATGTGTTTTTGTAAGGATTTTAATTAATATTTTGAAAAATAAGTCATCAAATCAAATTATTATAAAAATATAATGTTTTGTTTTATTTATTTATCTTATTTATGAATATTCACCTAACTTTGTGAATGATATCAAATAATAAGATTCAACCATTAATTGTGGGCATTTGGATGAGGAAGGTAATAATCGTGTTAAAGAAAATGACGTGAAGGCAACACAAAATGTAATGACCTTTCTAATGAAGTTGACAATAATGATAAAAGTGTTCATATTGCATGTGTGCAAAGAGAAAATACAAAATCATAATTAAAAATGAGTTTTTTTAGAATAATAATAACAAATAATAACAAAATCAAAATTCTTATAAGGTGAAGTTCGATCTTAATAAAATAATTCAAATTAAAATAATATGAAAGAGAAAGTTTGAAATGAAAATAATAATGAAAGAAACCTAAAACATAATCTCATGTGAAGCTCCATTGATGATAATAATAAATTTGTTGTAGAAATAAGAGTATTAATTGAACTCTTGAGTGATCTGGATAAAGAAAAAATATATAATTACTTAGCAAACAGAAAATGAAAATAGATAAGAAATCAAAGAAAACAAAATTATCCAAAGGTCAAAATGTTCATGAAGATGTGAAAGTGACTTTTAAGTTTTAAACAAGGATAATTAAAGAAAAAGAGAAATTATAAAATAAAAAAAATTATGAATAAATTAATTTTAGAGAAAAAAAATAGAAAAAAATTACTTTCAATAAGTTGTAAGGAAATTACAAAAGAAAAAAAACTAAACAAAAATATTAATTATGTTGTAACAGAATTACTTCAAATAAATTGTAACAAAATTAAAAATAAAAATAAAAATAAACAAAAACAAGTTGTAACACATAATATATATTATATTAAAAAACAACTAAATTGACAGGTTGATAAGAAAATTAATGAATACACACAAGTTGAAAACACACTCAGTCAAACAAATAATATAAAATATTAGAGGATCTTTGTTTACTATACATTGGACGCTTAAACAAAATTTAACAAGTACCATTTGATGGGTTGGATGTAATTTATGTATAAATTAATTTATAAAAACTCCCTTATAAAATTTATCTAAATTCTATTTAAATTTTTGCTTAAACTAATTTTATCCTAAGGGACCATGAAATAAAAGTATAGTATTTCAAACAACTTTAAATGACTAAGTTCAAATTGTATCCATTACAAGTTTCAATACAAGCATATCCAAAATCAAACCATTACAGAATCACTGCATATAACTCAGAAGACGGACAAAAGGATCTTAATTTTATGGCACCAATACAATACCTACCCCTATTGTCATTCTACAACTGAATGCAGACAATCCGTTGTTATCACTCTGTCATTATAGGTTTGTTCTCACTGGCTTTGGGTTTCTGCTCTTTTGGCTTCTGCTCATCTGTTTTCCTGAGATAAAACAACAATTTGATTATCCTTCAACATAATCTCAAGAATAAGACCAATACTACACAATATACTAGGGAAAAAGTAATCCTTCGTTCCATCACAAAGCACATTTATACATGACAATCTGTAACAACTTCTAATAGTCCAATCAAACAAAAATGAAAATTTATAAAAATGGGTACAGTGTAGTTTCACTGGAAGTTCGTAATAACAGGTAAAAGTGTTTGATGACAGAGGGAATGTTTGAAAAATTGTTAAATGGACTTCATTGTCCGTATATAGATTCCAAGAGGTCAAACATAGAAATTAGATTTTGTTTCTTCCAGGTAAACTTTGGTTTCCATTGAGAACAAAGTGCATGTATGAAGAATAGCAGAATCAACCAAAGTAATATAAGATGCTTAAGTCATTCATTTTGCAGCAACGTTAGAATAGATATAGACAAATATCTTAAGAACCCGAACAAAAATGAAAAATACTGACATCAAGTCAAGACCTATAGGAAGTCAAGTTTGAAGACAGGTCCTTGTCAACTAGTTTAGAGACATCAGAATGTGCTATTAATAGCAAAACTGAATAACAATAATGTCCATGATTACAAAGTCTACAACTTATTTTTCTCTGGCAACTAAACCCAAACATAAAGACCACAAAATAAATCAAATTAGTTATATAAACACGTACCAGTAAGGAAAAAAAAGACACTATTAATTTTTTTTATCAAATGTACTAGTTAGTTGTCAACTAGAGACGCATTAGAATGTGCTATCAATAGCAAAAAAGGTTTACCATAATTTCCATGATTACAAAGTATAACTTATTTTTCCTTGGTAATGAAACCCAAACCTAAAAGACTACAAAATAAACCAAATTAGTTATATAAACGTGTACCAGTTAGTAAAGAAAGACAAAAAGAAATTCATGAAAATGATTAACAACTCTATTTACCCAATCCATAAATCCAAATTAACCTTCTTAAAATCTTATTCAGAAATTCGGAATATACTTCAAGCAACCAAAGAAAAACACCTTCAGTGGATGCCAAATTCCAAATTTAACTACGTTATATAAAACCAATAGCTGACCCCACTTAGTAGGATAAGAATTGTTCTATCGTTACTTGCTAGATACAAAATCTATAGGCCTACTTGCATCCCCTTAAAATATCCAATTTACATTCTTATAGCAGGCATTAGTGATGCCTCCTTGGGTCAATAATTCACTATATCATATAGCAGATGGCATCATGAGTTTAAACGGAAGTCACGTAACAGTTGACATATAAGACATTTCAATTATATATATAAATAGGCCAAGATTCCACGATAATAAACACAGCATTGCAGCCTATGACACCACTAACATATTTGGCCTCCCCTCACAAATTGGCTATGGTGATTATCAAAAAATCCACCAAGCGATTCCACTATGACAGCTATGGTGCCTCCATTTAAAAACATTGCAACCTAAACCTATCCAATTGAAGTCCATGGGTCCATAATTCACTATATCAAATAGCAGATGGGGTCATGAGTTAAAACGGAAGTCACATAAAAGTTGACATACGAGATATATACAGAAAAGTCACATAAACAATTATTCTGAATGCAAACAAAAACAAAATGCATAAAATTTGACATAAATTGCCCATAGACGCGTAGAAGATCCCAATCGCAAGATAAGACATGCTGATACAGGACACATGCTGCAACCACCACACCAATAGCGACCACAATAACAGACAGACGCTATAGCAGCAGTATAACAGCTATTTAACAACAATGCACGTAACAATCACCTTCAAGAACACATTACAAAACTGAATGAATTTAAAAAGGCATTGTTTCATTCATTTGCCACAATAAAATTTCCTGTAAATATGCATTTAACAGAACCCTACCACAAGAACAGCTATGCAAAACTACTATGCCCGGACCTCTTCCCAAATCCCCCCAAGAACACAACTCATTGTTCCACAAAGCATGACTAAGCGTGTCACTGACCTTTCTTCTACTTCTCTTATTTTAGGGGCAAGAATGGAGAAGGATAAGCCACAGATAGAAACTAAAAACAAATATAAATATAAATAACAAAAAATCCATCATGGAAAATTCCTAATTCAAGTTCTTGTACAGAATAATGAGAACTAAAACAAAATAAACAAAGCCATTAACCCTTTTCACTTCAGCAAAACTAAAATGTTTAGCTTATTTACCCGAAGAAGAAGAAAAAACTCATTCAACGAATTACATAAATAAAAGGGAACTAATAAATGTAAAGAACTTTGACAAACAAGAAAATGGGTAAGGCTAAAAAATCAGAGGTAGATAACAACAGATGAAAACTTCAAAACAATCGAATTCGAATTCTTGAACGGTTCACAGAGAGAAAGAGAGAAAACACTAACCTCTTATCGGAGGAGCCTCCTTTCTGGCTGAGGAAGGATCGGAAAAGTGGAGAGTTAACGTCGTAAATCATTGTCGGTTTCGGATGTAAATGATAAAAACCCTAATTCTTTCTTTCTCTGCGTTACTCAGTTTCCGCAAATTTCCAGAATTTAAGCTTGTTCGAGAGTCCCAAACGGCACCGTTTTGTTTACCGGACCTAATTTGGGCCAAACTCTTACCTCTTTGGTCCACATTAATATGAGACATGGGTTTTATATTTGAGATATCATTGGATCAAAGTCTATAAGCCTATTATTATGAGTCACTGCTTGAAAGTCTTTAAATATAGACATTAATTTTGAAATCGATAATCTTTTCTCTTTATCCACCAAACTATAAAAGTTGTATATTTTAAAACTCATTTTTTAAAATTTTTTGAGCTAAAAATATTGTATTAAAATTAAGTATTTATGTTTTAAATAAGTATTGTATTTCTACGGAAAAGGGAAGTTCAATTGATTTTGATGACCAGAAGTTACTCAATCTCCATATTCTGTATATAAAAATAAAATTAGATGGTAAGAATATTAATTAGCCCTTCATCCCTTAAGAATTTTATTTAATAATTAAATTTGTACATATATTTTTAAAATTAATATATTTTTTAAATAAAAATCAGTTGCTTTAATGATATGATGCTATCAAGCAACTCAAATGAAATTGTTTTTATTTAATTAGTTATCAAGTTAGAATTTTGTTATTTTTATTATTATTATTGGAGATTTTATGTTGCCGAGATATAACTAAATTAAATTATACGAAATAAATACAAATTTCACCTTATAAGAATTAGTTAAGTTTAAAGTTTATTTCTAATATGATATAAAAGTATATCATGATAAAGTATATTAGGCTTATCTAGTCACCCCTATAGGGTCACTATTGGATTACTCACAAATATCTTGTTTCATAAATATCTATTCTCATATTCGAGTTAAGAAAATTTCGATGTGGAAGGAACATGTTGAAGATCCTTCATAAGTCGATTTTATGAAAATGGGTTAGGCTTAAACTCATTTCTATTATGATATTAGAGTTTATCCTAGTAAGGTTGTTGGGCCTACTTAATCACTTTCTATCGGGGTCACTATTAGATCACTCATAAATATTTAATCTCACGATTGAGATAAGGAAATCTAAATGTAGAGGAGGTATGTTGGAGATCCTATATCGCCTAATAATATGATCAAATTAGAATATATTAAATGGATACAAATTACTTTATAAGTCAATTTTATGAAGATGAACTAGATTTAAAATTCAATTATTTTAATAATAATAATAATTATTATTATTATTTATTTATTATTATTATTCTACAATTGTATTGAATATTTTAAAAAATGTTATCACTTATAAAGTTGTACTTAGTTTGAGTAAGATTTAAACTAAAAATAAGAGACTTCTAACAGATGGTACTACGAAAACATCAAGGGAAGGAGACAAAATGGGCTAATAGGCCCAATGAATTAATCTCTGGGCAATATGCTTAATTACAATGTTATTATTAACATGGATAATCCCATAAAAAATATACTAAATATTGAAATGTAAGTGGTTAAATATACAAATTTATAATTTTGTGGACAAATTCATATACATGGTAATTTTTCAACAATAAAAAAAATTGATTATTAAGTAATAAATTTTATTAAATAATTTGATTATTAAGTTGAATTTGATGTAAATAAAAGAAAAATGTCAAGGAAAAAACATTAGAATAATATGAGATAGGTGGGTCACACTTGATTCCGTATTCAATATTAATGGGCCACGTTTAGGTAGCCACATGGTAACACCGCTAAAGAGTAACGCGCACATTTTTCTATCAATCCAAAATAAATTAAGTGGTTGACCTTTCTTACTCAATATATTTTTCATCTACACAAATATAACTCTTTTTTATTAATTATATAATGCATATATTTTTAATAATAATAATAATATTTTTTTTTAAATTGAAGAAAGAGAGAGATATTCATTCATTCAAGTAGTAGTTATTTGTAATGTAAATTATACTATTTTTTTCAATTTTAACTGATAATATAACTATTTAATTACTACTACTTGTAAAATACAATATTGATTATGATTATTGATAGTGAAGGTAGTAATATAAATTGAAAGAGACCACATGTGTATAATAATAGAAGAAAGGGATTCGTTCTTTTAACGGTAAACAAACATGCGTTAATATCAATGTTTATTTTATTCCATTAATTTTTAGTGGTGTTTTGTTAATGAACAATGAAAATTTGGTTTTAAATTATATTCTCCTCCTCTAAATTTACAAATTTTTGTTTTGATTAAGCATTTATTAATTCTTTGAATTGAGTTTCTTAGGTAAACAAAAATTAGGAAAAAAATAATCTCTTAGCTATGATTTTAATTCTTTAAATTTAAATGAAATTCGTAAGGTTTTAATTTATGGATAAAAATAAAACTAAATTTTTAAAAATAATTTATTTTAAAATTTCATATTAATTAATTAAACTATTATATATATATATATAAATATTTGTTTTTTTAAATATATATTTTGTTGGGATATGTATTTATTACGAGATTTCACCTATTTTTATCTTTAATTTGAAGGATTTTTTTTCAAAAAGTAAGTTTTTTTTTTATTTTTATAAATAAAAATAAATTATAATTATATAAATAAATACGAATTTTATTTCTTATTTAAAATTTTAAGATTATGAAGTGTGTATTTTTCTTCTTTATATATTACTCAATTTTTTATTTTTATCTGATACGAGATTTCAATTAATTTTAAATTCTAAAATATCTTTTATATTTCTGTCCATTACAAATTTTGATGGACTAGAATCAATTAAACTACCGTATGACCAAAATGTATATCATTAAATATGAAACTTTTAAAATTTGGTTTTGTAGAAGACATTACTTGATGAGTCCGCACATAAAAATTGAGACTTGGATGTTTTGATGTTCATAGGCCCTTTGAATATCTAGCTTTAAATAATTCAATGGACTAATGAGAAACTGATAGAAATAGTAAGATTTCATTTGATTTATATTCTTAGAAAGTACAAATGATGGGTAACCCTAGAATAGTTTATTAGGGGAAGGTGAAAAAAAGAAGAACATTGAAAAAAAAAAGGTGGTTGATTTGAAAGATTAAGGTTAGGGTTTGTTTAGGGTTGACGTTGTTGGCGGGACATTATCCTGAGGAAGGGCTTTATATGGCAGGCCACCCATCCAATCAGGATTTCGTCGGTGCCCTTAGTTTGCTACCAACCAACGCATACTATTAATAATTCCCCTAACTCCTTGTCTTGCCCTCTACATTTTCAACAATGACCATTTTCTCCTTCTTCCTTCTTCTTTCCCATCAATGCTGCAATCACTTTATTGACCCTCCTCACCTTCTTCTTCCACAAACATTTATATTAGAACCTACTGTGTGTGTCCTTTTGTTCAAGGGTAAACTTTTAAACAGGTTATAGTGTTTTTTTTAATTATAATTTAACTTTTAGTCGATAGTTTTCTTCTGTAAATTTTGTTAGATAAAGTTTGGATTTTAACTAAAAATAAATATTAAATTTAATTGTGTCTTTAATCTTTAAAATTTTAAATAAATCCTTATTTAATATTAGAATATTAATGTACATAGTTATTTTTCTAGGACACTCATGTGATATTTAGGACATGATTAAATATAATATTTTTATGTTCAAACTCAAGTTTAAAAACAGTTAAAAACATTTAAAAATAACACGCTCAATCCATAATAGCTCAACTCATAATAAATATCTAAATGATGTTAGTTCTTTTTTTTAATGTACATTTAACATTATTTTACATAAAATAATTGTTAATATTGTTATTGAAATCATAAGATTATTAGCTTTTATAATTTTTGTCACCCTTTCATTATTCACATGTCTATGGATTAGATTTTTGTTAGATTATGTAGGATTAATGTTGAAGATCAACACATAACAATGATCTTCTTCATCAGAAACATTGTGTCTTTTCTATATCACAATACACATAATTATTATAACTCTATTACATAATCGCATCTTTCGCAGAATGATGTATAAATATATTAACCATTCAGCAGGAAGAGAGATAATTATCTAGTTAATTATTTAACTTTCTGCACACTTTTGCTCAATTATATCTTGTAATTATTTTTTGTACTTCTAGTACTAAGTTTTATTAATATATTTGTCATTGCCGATTCAAAAAAAAAAAAAAAACATAACCGCATCTTTCAGCGTAACTACTAGGCATCTATCATGCAATCATCACTCCTCTATCATGCAATTTGTCCTCTCTTGTCCTCTTCATCTTCTCCATCACATTGTCTTCTTTGTTGCGAAACTTCATTTTCTCTTATGCAACTTCATCTTCTTTGTGGGTCAACCTCCATAAATCTTCTCTTATGCTTTGCATAGAATTTGTCTAGCTCTTACATTGTGTAGGTCACTCACTCTTGTGTGCTCTCACATTGCATAGGTCACTCACTCTTGTGTGCTCTCACATTGCATAGGTCACTCACTCTTGGTGTCACATCACTCACCCACGTCGAAGAAATATATAGGGTATTTCTCTTTATTTATTAAGGACACAATTTTCATATATTCTTAATAAAAAAAATTCTCATCTTTTATAAAAATAAAAACTCAATATTAGAAATATACCAACTTATGTTCTTCCCAACCATACACAACTATTTATTTTTCACAACATTTGTACAATTCATCACTTACACATAAATATATTCTACTTCATTAGTCATCATATATTAACACTTGTCGAGTAAAGTAAATCTTATGAAATATAGAATAAAAATTTAATAAAATATACTAATATGATTAGTACATCATAATCTTAAACACATAATACATTAAAAACTAAAATTAGAACATCAGCTTAGTGCTACCTCATTCACTTAGCAGGTCTTAATTTGCTCAGTTGTTTTAAACCTAAGACCAAATGAGAATTTAATTAAGTGAAACTTTTCTATTACTTATTGGATCATATTTCTCTCAACAATTTGTGTAAAGTTAAGAATTCACACAAAACTTGTCTAAAACACTTAATTCATTGCATTGCTCCAATATTTTTTCTATTTAATTTTCACAATTATTTTATGCCAATTTAGTCAATTTTCCTAATATTTTGCATGACCAACCAATTGAGGTATATATTTAAAACATAAAATCAACTCCTTTATCACAAAGATAATCTTAAAATTAATTTCCAATGTACCAAAAGAGTTTAAGACTAGTTAATATTTTATACTCATTAATCCAAACATGCTTTCTACATGCCGACTTTCTCACAATTAGAAAAGTTTGATAAGTTCATAAATCATGTTCTCAAATTCTCAATCACAACCAAGACTTGTTTTAAAATTTTTATAAATCAATTTAAAATCTAATGCAATAATTTCTCATCATCACTCAATCCATGAATCACTTTCCTACAAGCCATAATTATGTTTGACTTAAATCACAGTTATCACCACATTTTATCAACTCATCTCATAAATTTAATACTAACATGCACATAACACAAATATTCAAATACTTAACAATCCATCCAATACATTTTTTGCATAACTCAAATAAGGTGACCATGTCATCAATCATTAGGTTTTCTACCCTTAGGTACTATTTGGATTACTAAAAAATCTAGTTTCCATTACTTAAAAATTCCTTCAACTCAAAACTAAAGGATTGAATTAGAGATATTATAACTTGCTTACAAGACACATGATCCAAAAATCAAATATATCATAATAAATCTAAGTTGGCATAAACTCGTCTTTAAACTTAAAATATCACATTCATATACTTCAAGGCCTACATGTAAGACCAAACTAAAAGAGTCAAGAAATTTGGAGAAGAAAGAACTTACTCTATTCACTATTTTGATTGGTTAGAAATATTTTATTATACATGAGTTTCACGAAAATAAACTCAAATCTTAAAAAAGATAAAAGATGAGTGAAATATCTTATAATAAAATTAACGATTTTTAGAAAAAAAAAGAAATTTAAGAGAAATAATAACTTTAAAATAATAAATAATGAAATAATCAATTAACTATTTATATATTTTTGAAAATTTAACTAAACCAATTTTCATTATTTATTAAAACAAATCTTACTTATCTATAATTCTTTTAATTAGGTCCTTAGAACTATAACTCAATAATATAAAAAAAAATTCTACTCAAAACTTAATTTTATATTTTTAAGTCAAATATTTTCAAATTAACTTAAAACTCGCAATTTAATTTTAATTTATTAATTTAAATAAAATATAATATTCATAATTTTATACAAATTTTTAAATTATCAAATTGAATATCATATAAAGATCCATCATTACAATTTCAAATTATCATTCCTAACTTAAAAAAAAAATCAACTTCCTTTCTAGAAAGACTAAGAACACTTAATCATTTCAAAATTCTAAATCCAAACAATTAAATACCTCGTAATAATTAAGATCAAACTCATAAATTTTTTATTTTCCTTTAAAAACCCTAAACATGCACAGAAGAGAAAAAAGAAGAAAAAATAAAAATTGAAAAAAAAACTTATACAAATATTACTCAATATTAATGTTCTACACTATCTATTAAATAATTAGTAGGTTAAATAAATAAATAAATAAAATAAGAGTTTCTTTTAGAAAAAAAAGAATCGAGGAAAAAATAATGAAAAAGAATAAAATGTTTTTTATTTTAAGAAAGTAAAGAAAGAAGTTTTTAGATTTGGGATCCTATTCTTCTTTAAACTCACCACCATTTCAAATACTTTTTATTATTTATATATACCTGTAATTATCAAGTTGATTGTTTTTTTTACTTAAATATACTACCCTAATATCTTGGAGCTTTCTCTAACAAGAATATATCCCACATAACAATTAATATAAATGTATCACAAAGTAAATCTTTTATTTATGCTCTTTGTTATACATGTTTTGTCGATTAAGTGATTGAGCTTGAAAATTGCAAAAATCATTTATATGAATGTATTTTTTTAGTCAAATGTCATAATCTTATCACTTATCAAGATTTATGTACTAAATTGAAAAATTTATGGAAAGATATAAGATTTTGGTGTGTAATTTGTTTTTTTTTGGATTTTTTAGATTTTATTTTGTTATTTGGAGGACTTGAGATATATCTTCGTTGTTGAATTATAAGATCTCCGTCCCGATAATTTAAGGATTTTCACATGGAGTATAAAATTTTTACCTAATATAATGAGACAATTTAATGCACAATATTGGATTAGAATAATAAAACTTTCGCAAGAGTAATGGAAACTGAAGATCTTATACTTCATTATTCATGGAATTGAAATACCTTTTTCTTTGAATGAGTTTATGGTGAAACAAACATGAATTTTAATTGATATTGATATAAAAGGCAAACTATTAGATAAAATTCTAGTGGAAAGAGAAGATTTTGCTTATTTGTTTCACTTATTTAAATTCTATACCAAATTCTATACAAAATTTACTAATTTTTTTTATAAGTTTTAGTTTTGTCCCCCATAAATCTGTATCCCATTTATTATATTTTAACATGCGGTAAATAATTGGTGGATGGGATACCAACCTTTTTGGAATACCATTTCCATAATAATACCTAGCATGTTAAATTTTCATTTAAAAAAAAATGCAATCATTTATTTTTCTTTTCAATAGTTTATCTTTTAAAATATTATTATTATTGTTACCATCAAATAATGTTATTAATATGAGAAAAATATTATTATCTCTGATGATGTTATGCTAAATAGTGTGATTGGTTTTATCGTTTATTATATGATCAATCTCGGCCTTTTTCTTGTAAAGAATTATCTCTATTTTGTGATGTATAATTGGTGGAATAAACAATAAAAAGAATAGAATTAGTAGTAGAATTATTCAGTGATTATCTTTCTTATTAAAAAATCAAAGAAAATACTTGAGAAATAGATAAATGGTTCATTAAAAAAATTTAAATTTAGACAACTTGATAAGAGTAATTGAAAACTTTTTATCTTAACATAATTCACACAGTGCCATTGATAGTAAGAATTCCAATTTATCTTAAAAAAAATACATAAAAAAGTGAAAAGAAATCTTTCACTTTATTAAATAGAGTTTAGGTCTCTTATATAAAAGAAATTAAGATATTTTATATCATTCTCAAATATTATATAGAGATTTATTTTTTTATGTTAACAAATATTCCATTAATAAACTTGATTTTATTTTTGAAAACAAATTTATTTTTATAATCTTATTCCAATTATAATAATTGTCTCAATTAAAATATAATAATAATCATATTTTTCGTACAAATAAAAATGATAATAATCATATGAATTTTTGAAATAAATCAACTAATCATATAAAAAAATTAACATTGTTTGTAGTGTTGAAGGTTGTTGAATCTTCAATCATAAGAAAAAAATTGAAAAATTAAAAAATATAAAATAAAATAAATAATTAATCTAATATTATATTGTAATTAAAAAATAATAAAAGATATGAACATTTTTTCAATTATATCTTTAAAACAAAATATAAAAGTATATATATATATATATATATATATAAAATAAAGTAAAAATTTATAAAACTATATCTATATCTTAGTTTTTGTTTAACTAATGCTATTAATGTATTAATGTATAATGTCTATTAATTTTATTGTTTAAGTTTACTTATTTTATATTTAATTCCTAAGTTTTTTCTAGTCATAACTAATGCTAATATAGCTGGTAATCATCTATGTGTTTATCTACTTTTTTTTTTTTTATAAAAATATTTTTTATCCTTAAATAAATTTATTAATTTTGTGTTTAGTCTTTCATAATTTTTTATTTCTTTATTGGTCTCAGATATTTTTTTTTTCTTCATATTTAATTTCTATCATTAAAACAGTTTACATGAGAATTACCAAAAATAAGAAAATCAGAATATATTTGCAAATCAATAAAAAAAATCACCATAAAAAATTCAAATTCAGCACATGTACTAGAAAAAAAATAGACTAATTTACCAAACCATCTAATATTATTTTAGAGACTTAAGCCAATAATAAAATTTAAGTAATAAAAGTTATATTGAATAATTTGATGATAAATTTTAAGTATTGAATTACGACTTTAACTTCATTATTATTTATTATGCATGATGATAAAATCGAAGATTAATAAAATCACATGTTAAAATATTTTATCTAAAGAAATTTGTTTCGTAAAATAATTTATTATTTATTTAATTATTATTATTATGGTATGTATTCATTAAAACAAAGTCAAGAACTATAACTTTGATAACATTCACTAGTTAAAGACAAAAAACCCTAAAATTTTATATTTAATTGAAAAAAATAATAGATCAAGAAAATAACTTCAACTCTCATATAAACATAACACAAAACTCAATGATATAGATCAAATTTAAAAAAAAAAACCTTATTTGAAACTAATAAAGGATTTTTTTATGAAAAATTAAATACAAAATTAATAAATTTATTAAAATAAAAATAAATATATTTTTTAAGAATTAATAATATAAAAAACTATAAAAACAAAATATAAAATCAATGAATTTTGTCAAAATAGAAAAAAAAATTAAGATTAATTTTATTGATCATTAGTTTTTCTTAAAAATCACCATCTTTAATTATATCTTCTTCTAATTTTTATTTTTTTTTTGGAAAACTTGTTTCACAATCTTTAAATAGTGTTTTTCCTATCAACTCGATAATCCTAATATTATATATTTTATCAAATTTTTTCCTTTTTTAAAAAATTTAAAATATAATAATCTACATTTAATATAAATGTTGATATTATAATTGCTTAATCTTTTGAACTCGTGCTCTATGTAATTTATCACGTTGTCTTGATTAATTAAGAATAGTTTTAATAACCTAATCCTAGTGGTCCCACTCCATGCCAAGTTATAAGAGTTCTAAGCTTTGATTATTCTTAATATTATTGTTTAATTATAAATTTAATTAAAAATAAAGGACTTATTATTATTCTTTCCTTTTCAAAACAACTATGCATTGGATAACAACTATGCAATCCAAATTATTACCTTCGAATCTCATTTTGTGTGCTAAAAAATATAGTTTCATGAATAAAAATTAAGTTTTTTTTTTAAATTAAAGAAGCAATATTATATAATTCCCTTCTATATAATTGTATAATCACATATAAAAATAAGATTTTATGAAAATGGGTTTTAGAATTTTTAAAAGACTTCATCAACATGAATAACTTTTCTTATCTTTGTTCCACTCATAAAATATATTAATTTCTTAAAATATTTTTTACTATTAATAAATTTTGGCTCAATCACAAGTTTCCATTACCTAACAAATAAATTGGGAATAAACAAAATACTTTAAGGGAAAAAAATGAAGTTAAAAGTTTAAGAAAGGATATTTAAAAATTGAACTAGTATATAACATTTGCTAACTTTTTTTTTTTCATTTTCCTAATTCTAAAAATATATATGATTTTCCATTTAATAATTTAAAAGTTAACTTATAAAAAGGTTGATGTAATTTTTTTATTTCAAAATTTATTAAAAACTAAAAACCGGAACAATAATTTATTAATAATCAAAAGTTGCTTCAAATAACACATGTTGATCTTTTAAAGATAGAATATGAGTTTTAAATATATGAAAACATAAACCATTTAATTTTTTTGGAGATATTTCATACTAGCCATTTATTTGTGTCGGGAAATGATGATTCTCCTTTACATCAATCTTGGAAATTATCGTTATTTAATTAGATTGAAATATTTTCATTTATTGTATATATTATTAAGAACATTTATATATTTTTTTCTTGTACTCTATATAATAATATAATTATTTTATAAAATTAAATGATTTAATAAGAGTAAAATAGTATTTTTAAGTTTAGTAAAATATTTTTTAACTAAAAAACTATTTACCTAAAAAAGATTTGAAAAAAATTATCAAACAAATATAATTACTTGATAATATATTTTTTTTTTTAAATATAAATTATGTTAAAAAATTTTGATTGACTAATAATGAAATTAAATTATAATTAAATTATAATATATAAGTGAAATATAAATTTATGGAGATGATTAAATTATATTATTTATTAATCTTTTAGATAATATATTATTAAATTTAAGTTAAGTTGAGTTAAGAAAATCGAGAAAAGTAAAGTGTTAAAAATATTTCATATTAACTAAAAAACTGTTAAAAAGAGAAAAATAGAAAGTAAAGTGAAAAAAAAAACATGAGAAGAAGAGTAACTAGAGGAGAAATAGAGTGAATTATTGTAGAATTATAGAAATAGATAGGTGAGAGAGAGGAGGAGAAAATTGGAAAATAACAATGTCTGAAGTGTAACTAACCTTAGTGGTATTTGTTGGCTCTTTAAAGGGCAGCATTGACATTGAACGCTATTAAAGTAGAGAGGAGCTACTAGTTACGTTCTCATTCTATTTTTTCAACCCTCTCTTTCTCTCTCTACAAGACTTTCTCTGTCCACAACCATCATACCATTATACCTTACCTTACCACCCCTTCCACCACCCTTTTCTCTCTTTATTAACACATCACAACACAAACAAAGAAAGAGAGAAAGAGTGAGAAAAACAAAAACAAAAACAAAAACAAAAGGTGGTAGATGCATGAGCCACAACACAACAACACAACACACATTATCTCATACCACACTCACCACCTTGTATTCCCCAAAATTCTCATAATTCTAACCCTTCTCTTCCCTTTTCCCTTAGATTTCTCACCACTTCACTTCCCTTCTCTCTTCTCTCCTGTCACCTTATCCCACCCTTTTTCACTTTTTTATTTTTTTTATTTTCTCAGGTATATTTACCAACAACAATGGCTTCTTTTCCCTTTCTTCTTCTCTTTGTTTATGTCTTTCTACAGGGTCTTTCATTTCTTTCTTTCCTCTTTGGTGCTTGATGAGATTTTTGGTTATGGGCATTTTGAGTTGACTGCTCAAGAGGCTAAAGACTTGGTCTTTCTCTTGTTAGCTTTTCTGGGTGTCTCCAATTTTCTTTTCAATGTGTTATTTGGTTTGTGTTTTTGTGTGGTCAAATGGGTTTGTCTTCTCTATTACCGTCCCCTTCCAAGAAAGGTGGTAGGTTGATGGGGTTGACTTCAACCCAGGGAGAAAGACTTTCTCATGCGCGTGATTTTTGTTTCCAAAATTGGATTCTATTAAATGTTCTTGGGGTTTTCCTTAGGAAAACCATGATATTATCAACTTTGTTTCCAAAAAAGATTTATTTTTTCTTTGAAAATAGTTTTTTATCTTTCAGTTTTGAAGTTGTTGATGATACTTCCTTTTGGGATAAAATTGGATTGCTGATTCGAACAATTGTCTACTAAGTTTGTTCTGGAGTGGTTGAAATTGTATTATGATCAAGGTTTCTCTGCATTTATGTGTTTGTTTATGGAAGTTTTGCTATATGAACTTCAGGATCACTCTGCTTGCACTACTTAAAAGTCAAAGCAGGATGATTTGCTAAATCTGTATTGTTGGGATCTAGTTTTGAATGTGTAATCCCATCTTTTCCTTCTCTACTTTTCAATTCTGATGATTATCTATCTATTTTTGGTCCCAGAATTTGGAAGAGACCATTTCTTTTTGTGGTATAAATAGTCATGTGCATCATTCTAAGACACCTTTTGTCTTTTATTGTAAATTATTTTCTTGTAGACTTGATAGTAAATTTTTTTGGATATCTGACATGACATTATTTAGTTTTACAACCTGGAACTGATCTTGGAACTTTCTTAATTTCTTATAGTCTAACTTTCATTTTCATCTGTCTAAAATCATTCTATTTGTAGGTACTCACTTTTACAGTTGAATTGAAGGAAAAAATTGGTCTTATAGAAAGTTAATCACTGTACTTTGATGACTTGGTAAGAAAACTTAAATTAACAATGGTAAGTTTGAGAAGGCGTAGACTCTTGGGACTATGCTCAGGTAAAGTGTTGGTAAACATGTTTTCGTTAATTGTTACAAAGTATGAATTGTATCTTAAACTTAACTGACATTGCTTTCATATATATATTTTTCCTACTGCAGGAAACAGTTCATTTGTCACTCCACTTCCTCTATACTGTGAGAATCTATCTAGTCTTGAAAATTCAACCCAGCAAGCTAAACCTAAGAGTGAGCAGACTATGCTTTCCGACGATGCAAGCAACCTGGACAGTGTATGAACAAGTTTCTAATGATATATAATTATATACATGATTTTTGAAGCTTAATTTTTTTTCCTGTAAAGGTACTTCAGGTTTTTGGACTGGTAACTGCTTAGAGCACTTCTTTTATTTAGCATTCCATTTCAATGAGTTACATAACAGAATTATTCAAACATTTATTTTGGTTTTTGTTACAATGCTGTAAATTCAATTGAAAATTCAGGTGACGAAGAAACCTTGGCATCAGTTACGCATTCTCTATCTTCCTTGAAAATTGTTTAAATAATTGAGAATTCAACCAATGAGAATAACTCAAATTGATTTCAAGAGAAACAGCTTTCAAATAATGATTCATTCTGAATCTCTGATCATAAACCAATGCTAGTGGCTGGTTGGACAACTCCCTTTTTTTTTCTTTTCTCTGTCATTTTGGATAATTAGTTGGATAAACTTGGTGGTCCAACTATTCAAATTTATGTTTATAATTTTTACTAAATAAGGTAAAAAGGTCATTGATAACATTTCATCATGTCTTTAAATTTTTCTTTTGTTTGGAGTGTCTTAATTTTAATTTCTGTACATTTAAAGATTAAATATTCCTGCACAATCAGCAAGTCTGTATCTTGTCCTAATACTTCTAGAAATTTTATCTATTTGGATTCAGTTATTGCCTAAACTTTCAACATGTTCTTGCCTAAACCTAATATGACAGATTCATACTTAATAATTATTGGACTTAATTGACTGCTTTATAATTTTAGGCAGCATTCTGTGATATTCTAAATAGGAAAGGGAAAAAAGTAGAAAAAGTCTGTTGATAAGTACTGTGTTAAATTGATCATCATTGGTCTATATAAAAAAAGTTTTATCCATTTGGGTGAATAGATTAGAAGCTTTTTATCATTGGTCTCTTGATGTCTCCTGTTTATTTTCATCATCTCTGAACAATGATTCTTTCTAGTATTGGTAAAACCAATTTGGGAATTAGTTGCTCCGTCTAAGGTCAAATCTTTTACTTGCACTGCTGTTCTAAACCAGATTAATATTAGTGATATATTTCAAATTCAAAGAACTCTTAATGTTGCCTCCTAAAGATTCTGAAAATGATTTTCATTTGTTTCTGCACTTGTCTCCTTTACAGGATTAAGTTGTTTGGTGTTGATGGGTTTTCCCCAAGTATCACTATGTACATTTGTTAATTTTAGAGGATTCAGAACCAATAGAGATTTTCCAAGGCTTCAGAATTGTTCTCAAATTGTGGTTATTTGGTGTAAATAGTTTGAAAGAAATCTTAGAATTCTCTTTGGTTTATTGTTGCCTCTTGAGTTCCCTAGTTGACTTGGTTTCTTTGTAGTGTTCTGCTAATGGTTTTCTTAGGGAGTGTCTTTATTAGATAGAAAGAGAGATTGGCATCCTATATATGTTTGATGTTCAAAGTTGTTTTATTTCTTCACATATTGGTGTATTTTTATTTCTTATCCTCTTGCATTTGAATCTTTTATTTTTTATTATTGAAAACAAAAGAACATAGAGGGTAGTACTTACCTGTCCCAACTGTTACATATTAGACGAAATGGTACGTTAGTGTGCAGGTTTGAATATAGATGAATATGCTGAGTAATAAATTAGTGACAAAGATCAACAAATTAGGGTGTATTTGTTTTCCTGATTCAACCACATTCATGCGAGCTTCCCTACTTTTTAAGACAAAAGCATAGAAGAAAGTGGTATGTTGGGTTGGCGTTCTATTGGGATTAACTAAAATACACATATTTTTGGTTGTAGTGTCAAGGTTACTTGTATTGATGGTAGCATTCCCATTTCTGGTTGCATAAACATTCCCATTTCTCATTGGATAATTGCCCTTGTATTGATCTGCTTTTGCTTGGATCTACAACACCAATCACCACTACTGCTAAGCTTTATCCCATTTTGCGGGATGGTTAATTAATTGATGCCTCAGGACTCTATCTTCCAATGATAGAATCAAGAATATTTTAGATTGATTGCTATCAAGATGATATAATTAGAAATTTGATATAATTAGCACTTAAACTAAACTGTTTTATGTTTACCAGAATACTGCTGCACAAGAAGAACCAGGATCATCAAATGTTTCTGGTTCAAGCTCATCGAAGGAGCAGCTTATTCAACAAATTACAGGTTTGTCAGCTTATTCAACAAATTCTTTCCTGTTTTCTTTTATCTCTGGTATAGTTCATAATAATGACTTACCTACCTAGTAAAATGATGATATTTCCTTTAATATATTTTTCGAATTCTTAAATTTGAATTGATTTGATATGATTTCTATTTTAATTTTAGAAATCAATTCTCATGTTTCGTTTCGAACACAAAAGATAAGTTAAACTGATTTAAATTAGTGATTACATTTTTACCTTTGACATAAGTTGAATGGCTTAATTAAAAAATGGGAAAAATGTCAATGCCAACATAGAAGTTAAAATAAAATCAAATTCAATGTCAAACAAATATTTATATTTTTAAGTGACTTAGATAACTTTGTATTTTCAACATCAAATTAAATCAATACCTAAAATATTTTATCCCTAACATATTATTACAACAATGGTCTTTTAGGATTTCTTTTATTCATTTCTTGAGTTATTTATCATTATTTTTAGAATTGCATAAAAAGTTAAAAACATTAGACATCAATAAAAGGAGTTGACATAATGATAATTAAACTCCTATGACTTGAAAACAAGGGGTAACAAAAGAGTTTGGTTTGTAGTAAAAAGCATAGTTATCTACAAACAGTATACATTATTAAAAAACTTAAGATATACATGGAGAAGGGTCTATTTGGTAGTTAAAAACTGTATTCGGAGAATACACAGGATTAGTGAGAACAAATTATGCTATTATTTTCCTAATGTTCATGTGTTCTCTATTTTCTTATTTGATACATTTGGTCTACTTGCTAATATAATCTTGAAGATAAACACCTACTTTTGTATTATTGGTAGAAATGTTTAATTTTGTCCATATTTGATCTTATTTAAGTGTCTGAACATGCCTATTTGATCTCATTTAAGTGGTTGTTTCATTAATTACAAAGGGTATATTATTAACTTCAATGGAATGTGATGGTTTGGAATATCATTTTACGCACAACTCTTAACAATGAGTGATCAATCTCCTAATTACTATATGTACTGCATATTTGGTATGTGTGACTAAATAAAGCCACAGTTATCTAGCCTTGAACTTTGTGCTTCCTGTCTATATTTCATGGCATCAAATGTATTAATTCAAGAAATGCAATTTTCATGGATAGCCCATTATCCTTAAATTACCAGAAAGAAACTGAATATAAAAATTTTTATGTTGAAAACTTAGTTTAAACTGAACAAATAAAATTTCTATTGGAATTAGAAATTATGAAAATAACAAAATGCTTTGTGAAAATATGATGATATTTTTGTAATTATTAGTGAAAACATGAAATGGAAATAGAAAACATTTTCTTAAAATGAAACAACTTTATATATCACTTTTCTTTTGTTTAGTGTAGCATCAAATTTTATGTTAGATTGACTTTGTATGTATGATGTGATACCTTCTCTGCCTGTATTTAGCAGGACCTCCTATTAAACGCAGAAAGCGACATAGAAGAAAGAATTTGCACAATCAAGAACCATGCTTAATGAGAGGTGTGTACTTTAAAAATATGAAGTGGCAAGCTGCTATAAAGGTGGACAAGAAACAGATCCACTTAGGGACTGTTGGATCTCAAGAAGAAGCTGCTCACTTATATGACAGGTAGTACATTCAGTTATACAAACTATTACCAGCACTAATTCCTTTGGATACCTCAAAGTCATACTCAAAATATGCAAGCCTTTCACTTGTAATTGATAATCTGCAGTGTACCTCATTGGTTGGTTTGTTCTGTTGAAGGTGCTTTTTACTCTCAATTCCTTGATTCTTTTTTTCCCACTTTATAATCATATATATTCAGTGTTTTATTTACCACAAGCTGAAAGAAATAACAAACATACTTTGAATCTAAGCACATTATTATTGTCTTTGGACAAACACTATTCAGTTTTCCAGTGTCTTTAATTTTATTGATTTAGATAGTAAGGAAACTAGTTATATTATTTTGATTGTGTGTATGTGCACTGTTTGGTTTTAATTGATATATGTAAAGACTTGCTGGTTGTTGTTGTAGTTCATGTTAACAATCATGTGAATGGAAGTGGCCTTACAAAGTGAAATTACATTTCTACACATACAATTATGTTATTAAAATGTTATTCCCTATCATGCTCTACATAGCTTATTTTGCAGTAACTTTTGTACTATCTAGCAAAGTTCATTATGTATGCATGCTAACCACCAGAAAACATTGTTAATGCTCAAACTAAATAGTTAGTATTTGAATGATTGGATGAAGAAGAGGAAGATTTAACACTGGTCAAGTTTTCATTATCTGTTTATTTATCTGTAGGGCTGCTTTCATGTGTGGGAGAGAGCCAAATTTTGAGCTTCCCAAGGAAGAGAAGCGCGAACTTAGTAAATTTAAATGGGATGAATTCTTGGCAATGACTCGACAAGCAATCACACGCAAAAGTAATCTTTTTCTTTCAACCATTTCTTGTGTTTTTCTAGATTTTTTAACCCTCAAATTTTAACAGTTGCACACAAGTTTTTTTGCAGAGCACAAGAGAAGGCTTAGTCCTGGACCAGGTAATAGTCATGATATGCTTCCACTGCCGAAAGATGATTGGGACAGTAAGCAAGGAGTGACTGAAGATGCAGAACAGGAAACTTCTATGTCTTGAAAATTGTGATTCTGGAATAACTAAGAGTGAAGATGAAAAACCTCTAGTCCTAACACTTCAACTCTACATCATGCTAGATCCATTTTTATTGTAGAAAAATGCAGCATTATGTCAGACCAGACCTTGATGGCATTGATCATCCTTCATTTATGAATTACTACACCTTAACCAAATAAAGACTCCATCCAATGTTATTTGAAGTGTCAACTACCAACTGTTGAACTCTATCAGTTTATCGAACTAGTGCAAATCCATTTTCTTCTTCCACTTGGTGTGAATAAATATGCTGCTATTTATTTCTACTGGTAAGGATTTATGCCTAAAGAATTCTTCTCAACCAGTTAATTGAATTGTTCTTCAACTTACATTGACCATGTTTATAATGTTTAATGTACAAACTATTCATATTAGTATACTCCTGCTTATAATGTTTATGTAGTAACTAAATTGATAGAGCAACACCATAATCTGATTCCACTATGTTCATGGTTCACATGGGATCATTAAACTTGATCAAAAACTAAAATTTCGATCATTTTCAATAATATCATCTAAAGTTCTTATTTTCCCTCTAAATCTTTTTTAGCTTTCTTTACAAATGTCTATAGTTTTCTACTACTTTCTCTTTGATTGGTGTCATATGGTAATATCTTTTCAAATATAGTCATGTTAAATTCTATTCTGGTATGATCACACATTTATCTGGTTTTTTTCATTTTTTTCTCTTGTTATCTCTTCTAACATTTACTATAATTTTATAGAGAACAATTGGTTATAACATTTTCTCTTAGTTCTTATCCTTATAATATGTTTTTAGAAAGTTATTCTAATTCAATATTATTTAATATTATATATCTCAAAATTGGCGTAATATATATTTTTTAAAATATAAAAAAATATTTAAACATAAACTACTTGAATAAACATAAACAAGAACGAAACTAGAATATTTTTGTAGGCGTGGCCAAATACATAAATTATTAAAAATATTTTTATTGACAAATTTTACATCTTAGACAATAACTAGTATATAAAATTAGAATTATTACAATTATTTAATATTTGAAGACCTTTTTATGCATAAAATTAGTTTAAAAAAGGCAAATATTTTTTTAGAAATTGTAGATACTTATACCCAACTTTCCTATTTTGGTGTAAGTCTACTAAATTTGGAATAATAATTTTGATTTGACAAATATCAACACAACTAAAAAAATATTTACAAAATTTATTACCTTATAAATTGAGTTTTGAATCATAAAATCGTATGGAAGAATATTAGATAATTTTTATATCTAATTTTTTATATTATTATTATTAGACTGTGAATATTGATATATGTTGTGTGAGACTTTTCAAATTAAATCATAAAATGTAATTAATTAAAAATATATTTTATTTTATTTTTCTTATAAATGTAATTTTTTTCTTATAAAAAAAAGTTATCTGTAATATTAAAAGAACCTCGGGGAGAACCAAATATTTGGGGAGAGATGATATGGTATTGAATGAAAAAGCATTGTAAATTATATATAAATATAATTAAACAATAAAATATATATATATATATATATTAATAAAATAATTTTATTTATATATTTTTTTAAATATAATAATTATTTTATAAAATAGATTACGTAAATTTAAATGTTGATCATTTAAATCTATTTAAGTTACAGTCTAAAGAGTTAAAATAAAATTAATTTAATTTAATTTTGATTATAATTTTCTAATATTTTTTATTAGATATGTCTTAATTAGAGGTGTTCAAAATTGAACCGATCAGTAAATCAATATAGAAAAATCGAAAATCGCTTAAAATCAAACTTATTTTAGATTTTTTGGATATACTTTTTCTTAAACCGCATACTTTGGTTCGAATTTTGGATTTTAAATAAAAATCGAACCGAATCAAATCAAACTAAACCACTTATTATATTTTTAAAATTAAATAATAACTAATAAATATATATATCTCATAATTTTTTTTATTATATTATTTATAATAATATATAAAATATTTTTCCTAAATTATTTTTATTATATTATTTATAATAATATATTTATAATTTCTCTAATTTTTTTAATTAGTTATTGGATTTCTTTTTCATATTAAATTTTAAAAAAGTATTTTATTTGTGTAAAAAAATATAATTTATTAAAAAAAATACTCATATAATATTTATATTTTCATTAATATTTATAATATATATTTTTATAATAAAATTGTATTATAATTTTTAAATATAAAAATATATAATTTATTTATAAATATAAGAATAATTGAAATTATAAATAAAATAAAAATTATAAAATATCTATATATTTAACAAATTTTATTATAAAATATGTAATAATTTAAAAAAATATATTTTATAATTTTTTAAAATAATATTTAAAAGTTTAATAATAATAAAAATCGTATAACCGATACAAATCAAACTGTAAATATTAATTTGGTTTAGTTCGAATTTTATATTAATTAAAATTGTATTTAATTTTTATATTTGATTCAGATGAAAATTTGATGAAAAATGGAACCAAACTGTGAACCCCCATAATCTTAATCATCTCAAATCTTATAACATTTTTAAGTTAATAAAAACATGCATTGAGTTACTATCATTTAGAATTAAATTATGATAAATAATAAATTTCTTGATTAATAGGTCTTAGTAAAATATAAAAGTGAAAATAAAAAATATATAAAAAAGTAATTTACATAATAGTTTAGATATATGTCTTCATATTTAATATTGAATAATGAGTATTCTATTTTTATTTTTTTTATATTGGAGCAAATTTAAAGAGACTTTGAAATAAAGGAACAAATTACGAAAATAAATTAATTGAATTATAATTCATGTAGTAATTCGATATGATGGATTAAATTTTGTTATATGAAAATGTTATTTGTAGCAAGTATTAAAGAAGAAAATATAATTTGATTTATCATACTATGAATCAAATTGTCAATTCAACGTAATAAATAAATATTACTTATTCTTATATTTAAATATAAATAATAACTAGAAGTATATATTTTTAATTTAATTTAAATAAAAATTTATCATCAAAATAATAAATTTAATTTAAATAAATTAAAAATATAATTTCAAAAATATTGGTTGAAATTGTTTGTCGTAAAATATAATTGAATTTTATTTTTTTGGTTATTAAATTTTCGTTGTTTTACTTTTAGTTGTATTTTTTGTTTTGATCTATGTTCTCTTATTCACAGAAAAATGTTCAATATATTTTAAAGAGATTAATTCAAAAGAAACAAATTTTAGAAAGATCAAAACCAAAAAAATAAATATCTTGAAATGATAATTAATTTTCGGTTATATGAAAACAAAAGTGAGAAAACAAAATTGAATTAAAAAAAAAGTAAAAACAGGAAACCAAAAGTAAAGATAGAAGATCGAATATTCAAATTTTCATATAAAAGGACAAAAATAGATGACAGTATCAACGCTGTCACATAAAATAAAATTAAAGTTAGAATAAAGTTAGGAGTAATATTATAAAGGTTTTTCATTTTTTTTTGTAAACCTTTAATGGGTGAGTTATCCAAAAAGAAACCTCAAAAATTTTAATAAGAAAAAACATTAAGAGTACATGTGTTTTTTTTTTTATATATATTAAATTTTCTTGAAAAATGTGTGATGAAATATGTATAGAAAAAATATTTTTTGGTACACTTTCAAGATGTATTTTTCCGAACACATATTTTTAATATTCTAAAAAGTATTTTGTGTAACACTCCTTTTATTTTCATATTTCAAATATTTTATTTTTTTAATATTTTGGAGAGTATTATTTTTTAAAAAATAATTTTTTGAAATGTTAAGAAATAAAAAATGTCTTTTGAAATGTAAAAAAATAAAATTAAAAATGTATTCTAGAAGATAATTTTAGAATATTAAAATTCAAGAGAATGTTTTGGAATAAATTATGAGAAGTAGTTCTGAAATTGAAAAGAAAAGAAAGAAGTTAATACCTAATTTCTTTTGACAATAAAATTAAATATTGAAGTTTAGAGTGAATAAAAGGTAAAATTCTAATACCTTTTGACAAAAAGAGAAAAAGAAGAAAATAAAGGGGAAGGGTGTAAATAAAGAACATGAAAAGTATAATATATATATATATATATATATATATATATATAAGTGAATTCTGGGTATAAAGAGTATTGATGATAATTTAAAAGAAAGAAAGGGAATAGCATGACCTTAAAGCTCTGATCAAAATACCAAAATCACTTTGCCTTCATGTTGCCACCACCACTACCATCAAAATCCTGCCAGAAACAATTTATAGTTTAATTTGTTAAGGTGTGCAAGAGACAACGAAGGGACATTTAAATTTTATTTCTAGTAAGTATTTTTAATCTTACAAATATTATATAACTAAATTTTAAAATAAAAATGTCATCCTTTCCTTCTATGCTTCTATGCTTTGGATTTTAAAACGCATAGTTTAAAAATAATTGTAAATAACAAAACATATCATGATGAAAGTATAAGATGATAAAATATCTATCAACTGTTTCTATGTTTTAGTTTTTAAAACACTAGCTTACAAAAAATTATTCTCAAAACTTAAAAATTTTAGATGAAGAATTGTTTGTTTAATAATGAAAAACTGTAATAGAAAATTGTTTTAAGAACAAAAACGTGAGAAGAGAATCTATTACTTTTCGATCGTTCATCTTACACCTGCGTGAATCCTAAACACAGAAGGACCTATAGCCCAACATGCAATACAGCAATGCCAAAAAATGCAAAGTAAACAACATAGTGGAGCATGCATGATGCATCTCAATCACAGGCAATTTAACGTTAATTCTAGGAGTGGTCCTACATTTTGATAGAGTGAATCAACTACACACCCAACTCTCTGATGTTTAAGTCTAACTTCCCATTTTCTAAATCCATGAAAAAGAAAGAACTAATGGTTAATTTTGCTCTGAGAGCATTAGGGGAAGAGAGGAGAAGGGGAGATATTTACCCAGAAGGAACAAGTAATTACAACAAGTAAATTTATACAGATTTAGAGCTAAATCATATATCACAGTTAGAAGCAACCAGCGCTGATAGTTATTTCCTTTCCGGTTTGAGCTTTAGTGATGATGAGGTCACGACAGAAGAGAGACAAGAGAAACAAACTCCAGGGTGACACGGCCCTTGGACCTTGTGTTGATGACAAAATGCTCCGGGTACTTCCTTAACAGCATAAGCAAGCCATACCAAGGCTTCCCTTTGGATTCAGGACCAGGCCAATCTTCTGATGTCAGATATCTCCTCACCCTACTGTGGTGCCAAACACTGCTATATTGCTCCAACAGCTAAACAAAAAAATAAAGGATGAGTTAAGCACCCAGAATAAAATGTACGAGTTCCTGTAACAACATGTTTTAGATGTATAATGACACACTTTAAGCTTATATTTGGATAATCTTGAGTCATTGCAGTCTATCATTTGCCCCATTATTTTCATATTCTCACTGTTAATATAATAGACGGAAAAGCATCACACTATTAGACTAATTGCTACAAAAACATCAATGTGACATTGTATGCTCTTTCCGAAAACTGCTTATTACTGTTGGACAAAATTCGTGATATAAAGAAATATGAGCAATTACAATGTAACATGTTATCTAACCCTAGAAATCCTAAAGTAATTCGCCAGATGGATAATTGTGCCAATACAAAAATATTTGTATAAGCCTATGAGCTTGAGAGACTTTTAAGAGGAGGTTTGGAGTCAATAAGTATAGGAGTATTTGTCAATTAAATCTTCTGTTCGGAAATTTATAAAAATTTTAGTGAACATTTACTTGTGTTTTTATTTTCTGTTTTATTTTTTAATTATAAAGCTGTTACTTTGTTTTCAATTATGTTTCTTGTTTTTAAAGATTTTTACATTAAAAACTGAAGATAGTTTTATGTTTTGCTTCCTCTTTCCTATGCTAACCTTTGAAATCAGGAAACATATTGACAGTTTATATTTAAAAAAATGAGAAAATAAATGAAAATAGGAAATAAAAACAAAAGTAAATGCTCTCTTATATTTGGAATTGGAAATCCATTTTCACTTTAGTAGTCTAAAAATAAATCCACTCAAATTTGTTTGGATTTGCTTTTAGCTTCAATTGTTGTGATTGACATTTTCCTTATTTGTTAAGTCATTTAATTCTTCTGAGTAAGAGTAATAAAGTAAACTTTCTTCAAAATATCTATCTCGGTTGTGGATAACACGCAATAGTGCCACTATAGCAGCATTGCGTCACACAGTGGCAGCTGGCCACTATTCTGAGTTAGTTATATTGTGTTTTAGTGTAAAAGCAACTAAAACCAAGGGCGTTTAACACATACCAAGACTGCTTTCATGAAAGCATTCAAAAAAAAAATAACCCTAAATTATTTATGTTGCAGAGGAAAGTTTGGGGGAATTTTGGGATTTGAAGGCTAAAATACAAGGGTTCAAAAGGTTTTGGGATAAAACTATTCGTGCCTCTTCTCATCCACATGTGCTCTCTTTGATCCAATTCTCTGTTACTGTGAGCCATCAACCAATAGCTCTGTCTATTTTCTGGCCATGTCCTGGTTTTGTCCAGTGACTGTGTGCATCTGTCCACTGACTCTGCATTTTTTCAACCAGATTATCTGTTTTCCCCTTTTTGTTGTCACTGTTCCACAAGATATTGTTTTTATCTTATTGTCCCGTTTTATTTTCCTCCTCATTGTGTTTTTTAGTTTCTGATTTTCTATTCTATTTTTTTAGTTTTCTCTAGTCTGAGTTTATTTTTATCATTTGTCTCCCATAGACCCAAGCTAACTCACTAACCTTTTTTTGTCAACATCGTTTCTATCCTTAGAGTTATAGAGACTTGGATGCTAAAACTTGTTTTTCATTGACTTTTATTGTTATTTAATTTACTTGTACGTTCTGTTTAAGACCTGTGGTTTTTTATTGTTAATTATGAATGTCATGAATTGAGTTTTGTTTTTTTAGCATTTATATGTACGTGGTATAAATTATGTAATGAGTAAAAAAATTCTGAATGGAAACATGCTGCTATGTGCTATATATCCTGTAATGTTTTTGATTGTTTGACATGCACAGCTATTTAACATCAACAATAACTGTAAAATAAATTCAATTCATTTGTAATGTTTTTCAAAGTAGTCAATCATGTGCTGTAGTGTCACTACAGGGGTGAGGTAATGTTGCAAACTAGGCTGCTACCATTTTAAATTTGCAACACATTTTAATGTTGTAGCCATCAGAGCTGTTATAGTGCTGGAAATGGTACAATTCACAACTACTTTTACCCTCAGTACTGTCAACTTTGGGTTTTATTAGAGGTCAATTTCAAAATTTGCATTTTAATGCTGTGGGCCATGAAATAACAATAGTGCTTGCTGGAAATAATACAATTTCATGACAATTACAGACATGACCCCACCCTAAACCCAGAGTGCTGGAAACTCCTTTTACCCTCATAATAATACTGTGTACTTTAAGGTTTTACTAGTGGACAATTTCAAGATCCCTCTCTTTTCATTCTGAAAGACCACAAAAAAACCTATCCTGAATAGGTCGCGAGTAGTTGAGCCACAATTCTCTGGCACCATCTATGGCCATACTTGTGTTTTTGACCTTTCCTTGTTCTTCAGCACCCTCCTTGGCCCTATTCTTCACTCTCTAGTTCTTATCTATTTTGTTGGATTAAGCGTTAACGACTAAGTCAAAAGATATGGTTTATGATCAGGGTGTAATTCTTTCTACTGAGCATAGTAGCTCAAGTATAGCATCTGACATGGGATAATTGATACAACTAAGAATTGAACTCAATTGTGACTTGGACCATCTAACCTCTGTCACAGGACTTGTCTTGCTGGGAATCAAATTGTTAGTTGAACAGTTACCATTAGACAAAAAACTATAGCTACTAGTCAAGATGCAACTTTTTTTACTTAAGAACATACAAGTCCAAACATCATGATTAGATTGTAACTTGGTTCACTTGGCTTGGCTTTGTCATGGCACGATGGATGCAACCTGTAACATATTCTACCAAACTAATCTGACAAGAGTTTCATGATTTCATCTCTGCTGTATGTTATCTATCCCTCACTGACCTCACATGAATATGCCTTTAACCTTGATATATATATTTATATATATATATATATATATGATAGACACCAATTAGTTAGTTAGCTACATCAGTTTGTTAGGATAGTTGCTAAAGAAATAAGACAAGCCACCTACAAAATAAGAGTGAGGTGAAGAGAGAGATCTCTTGTCAAAATTTGAGAATTGGGAGGTTCAGACCCTCAAAGTTCTGCAAGTTAGATACTGTTAGTGAATGCTAGAGTTGAATAAGGAGTGGATCTAGAAATTTCAAAACATCTAGATCTAGGGGCCTTTTCCCTATTGTTCAGTAAATAAAATCATCCTTTCCCAGTGTTTTTTATGCCAGTTCTAACACGAGTATTAGAGCAGTTGATTTGGGTATTCTTGGTTCAATTTCAGCAGGTTCTTGGAGCTTTCCTGGTTGGAATTAGTGGAGGGTTCATCAAGGTATTCAAATGAGTTTGAAGCCAGAACTGAAGAGTTTCAGTGCTAGCGTAATGAGGCACAGCACCTGCACATGATGAAAGGATCACTGGTAAAGAGAAGTACAGGTGAACTTGAACCTTTAAGATGATCATCATAGAGAGATAAAAAAAAAGTAGTTTCAGGCACAAGATTGATGGCAGAACCCACCCAGATTTCATTTCCAGCATTTTATGGGAATGAGTATCAGCCAGAGCCAAGAGGGTTCTCTAATCTGAGTTGTCAAGATAGCAGCAAACAGGTTCATTGGTGAATCAAGAACAAGTCCATATTTCAAGTAACCAGAAGCGGGATTGGTCAATGGATTGGGAAAAGAGGTCAAAACAGAGATCAGAGAATTTTTATTGGTTTGAGAAGGAGTTTTGGTTACATAAATGGGGTACTTGGGGACCATCTTCTGAGTTGTGAGATGAAGAAACAAATGCAGCTTCATCTGAGGATAAAGTGAGAGTCAAGAGGGAGAAGGGAACAGACGTAGACAGTGGTGGGGTGGCACCGTGTCATGGAGGGATGGGTTTTGAGCAAACCCAACCCTTCATTGGAACTGTCAGACTCAACTCTGTAAAATGGCCCCAGGAAGAAGGGGCTGAGTTTTACTTACATTAATGGAACTCCATTTCTGGCCAAATGGTTCAAGCCTATATAGTGAAGAATTAGACTCCTATAGAAGGAAATGATTTCTTTTTCAGAATTAATGAATCCAGCCTAATACGATAAAATGGGAAAAAGAAAAGAAAACAGGAAGCCGCAGCAACTTAAAACATAATGATCAAAGCTAACCTCCGCATGAAGTTTCTCCATAGGCATCCATTCTCCAGGACCACAGAGATCAGAGAGAACAGTAGCTACAGATGATACTACATCCTTTTCTTCCAGCTGCTGAAGCTGAAGATTATCAGCATCTCGATCTACTCGGGATCTGCCTTCAGACTTCTTATCTGCACGGACCAAACCATTGCAATGACATTACAAATTCTGAGGCTATTCATGCAGAATAGAAGTTGGATCTAATGCAAAAGTATAGACAACCGAGGTAACACCAATAAAGAAAAATACATGGATTTCCTATTTACTGATTTGGTTGGGAAGCTTCATTGTATTTCTGAACAAAACAGCTTGGTGCTATTTTGTTTTTCCTTCCTTTACATAAGGAATGCTTATCCTCCTTTAGATGAACTTTTGCAATTCTATCTTCCTTTTAATATATTCATTTATTGAAAAGAAAAAACAAGTTCCACGTTTTAATAATTTCAATTTCAGATATTAAAAACAAGTTTTTGATTAGTTTCTCTATTGTGTTTCCATCTAAGCATTTAATAGGGAATAAATCATTCGAACAATTTAAAAAATACTACTCATAACATAATCACCAATTACTATTTACAAGTTTCAAGAGGGTACAATAACTTTTCCACAAAGGTTTAACTTGTATTGACTAAAGGGTGATATCCCATATCAAATATAGATGTTATACATACAGCCAAATTAAAGCTTACATAAGCTTGGGCAATCCTGAACTCGAGTTATTGTTAGAGGTGAGTAAGCCCAACCCAAATTCAAGATGGTTTCTCTTATTCAATGTCTATCAATTAATGCTGAGCAAGAATAGGGAATCTTTATACATTTTCCAAAAATAGTGGATAACAAAGTACAACGAGCAGACTTCCAATGGAGTTCCTTGGTAAACTATGGAGACTCCTCTTCCCAATTATTTTCAGGAAAAAAAAAAAACTAGAATAGCCAAATCTAATCTCTCAATTCTGCCAGTCCCCTGTAAAAAAAAAAAAAAAAAAAGAATAAACATAGATAAAATAAAAAGGATGACTAACCAATTTCTATTTTTCTAGATAAAGATAAAAAATAAATAAATAAATAAACTTAGCTAACTTATCTGGATAAGGATAATTAATTTATTCCTATTTATTTTCCATGCTTTCCTTCTTTCTCCAAGCAGTTTCAAAGCCTATCATACATTCGATATTGAGCTACCCTCAATTGTCCAAAAACTACTTGGCCCAACTACTTTCCAATGCAATCTACCTAACCGCATGACTTTCCCAGTGGAATACAACTAGCATACCCCAAAGGTTTGGAGGAGGATACTGTACGTATTCTTATCCTTGCATATACAAAAAAGTTGTTTTTGGATTTGAACTCATGATCAACCAATTACCAAGGCACAACTTTCCAAGTGAAATACAAATAAAAATAAATAAAAAATCAGTCATACAGTTTCCACATTTCAGATTTCCAACTTTGAGTAAGAGGGGCGGGGTTATAGAGAACCCCCATCAACTCTAGCAATGGCCAAAGTAGAGCTTATAAAGGCTTGGGTGATACTCACCGGATTAGCTAGCTTATAGAGTTATAATTTCTGCTTTAACTTATACATAACCTAATAGTAGGAAGGCAGACACATTTGAAAATTAAATTTTACCTAAATGCATTTCATCTTACAAGATAAAATCTGTTATCGACAAAATAATAAGTGAAAAATCCATAGCAAGCAAGGAAACAAGATTGGTTCAGGCTATTCAACAAATAATGTGTCCAAAATAAAGAGACAATTATAATTCAACTATTAAGCACAGTTAGTTAGTTTTAAGATCCCATATCAATTAGGAATATGGGCCAATTACTTGGTATGCTATACTCTTTGGTACGGATACAAAGTACGTTACCATGGTATGTAAAGGGTAATACATTTGGTACACTTGCTGGGTTCAACTTCATGCTAAATTCTTTACTTTTAAAGAAACTAAAAACCTACATCTCATTTATTATCATTTTTTCCTTCTCAATGACCAGGTGGACTTCAAATTTCCAAACCAGTTTACTTTAATCAACATGCAGTTTTGACAAAACAGCTTTCACTTTTGTCAACAATGATCTGCATGTTGAGCACTATATATCTATTGAATAATTTAAAAGCTGTAGAATATTTGTAAAAGTGAACACACATTTGAAGCAATAGGTGGCCTACAGGTCTATAGGAAATAATGGGAAGTGTAGCACATCTATTTGAAAATATGGAACTAATTATATATATAAAATTATACATGAAATATTTAATATTATTTGAAATAAAGCAACATACCAGTAGAACTACAAATGAGTAAGCCTTGGTCCTAACATGAAAAAGAAAGAATGAAAATCAAATCCAAAAAGTCCTGGCATAATATGTCATGCATAAATATCAGCTATTCAAGTACAAGACAGCTTGGAATAGACACTTTAAGCCCTGTGGTTGGGTATAGCATATCCCTCAATTAGTAATATCCCAAAGCTTGACATATCCTCAATCCCTTAAAATGGCTAGCTCAAGTCATCTTGCAATCAATGTTCTAAATCTCAGATAGCTGCTCATAGCAGCTAGCTCCAAAACCACTATAGCAGAATAACAGATAGAGGAATAGCCTCTATTTTAAAATATTTATATATTTTATATAATATGTACTATATACATACAGATTCTCAAAAATGACAAATTACTCAAAATTCATTTATACCCATACAATAAAAATTCATAGGTGTCTTAAACAAGACATACACCAGTAAAAAAAACAAAAGTCAAATACAAGTTTCCTAGATAGAAATCATTAATCATTATCTTCAAAATCAAAGTCGTCTTTATCATTTTCACAACTATTACAGCTGTAGATTTAAATTTTGGAAATTGAAAAGTCTAATCTCTCTTTACAGAGCTTTTTCAGAATCAACACATGCTGCCACTATCATAGTGAGAGTAGCTACTATTCAGCCTGCTATTTGGTCTACTACACTCGCTACACCAAACTGCTCTGCTATCGTGCTATAAAGGGACCGAAACTCTGCTTGCAACTGGGCTATCGAAAGTTATATTATTGTATCATCATCTAATCCCTAGCATCCACAATGTCGAGCATAGAATATTGAAAAATGCTAGGCATCAACCCAAGTTACAAGTCATCATAACAGTGAAGTCCAATTATGGCCTCAAATAGTAGGGATGAAGATATGTTATCATCATAGCACTAAGCTAGAAGAAACACTGAATACGATGTAAAATATAGAGTATACACCATCAGAAGTATATGCTAAACTTTATATTTCAGACAATATGTATTGGTGGGTAGTCCAAACATTTTACGAGAATTAATATAAAAAGATAAAGATTGTGTGGTTTCAAAACTGTTTAGGAATAATCTTTTAGCAGACAGACATTCATAATTTGAACTTATTAACACATTATTTTTATTAATCCAGTTGGTGACACAATTAACAAAACCAAAAACGTTTGATCAGTGAACATTGCAAGAAATTAAGGAATTGAGCATGGTATTAAGTTATTAAATGTGAAGACAGAGGTTGTATTACAATATGAACATTACAAACCTGGAAACTAAACAAGTTCCTTCTAGACAAATCCTTGCACACTTAAATGTTAGAAAGGATATTGATTACAGTTTGCAATATCATTAAAGGGCATAAAGAAGAATTTTCAAGAAATTGAAGTTCCGAAGACTCCCATGACCAGCAAGCTCTCTTTAGCATCCACCAACTTAATTGTAAGATCACACTTAGTCCTCATTGCCACTCATCTCCCTGGGGGATTGATGTTCTGGAAAATTCCATGACAACTTTTAAATGTAGCAAATTATCTAAATAAAATCTAGTCCACCTTCACTGCAAATAATACCAACCACAGGCACAACCAAATATAATGGCAAGTGGTCACTACCACAGATAACAACCATCTAACGTTGCAAAACCAATGACCCTTATGATACACAATTTCAAACACCAAAACAACGATACATCTCACACTATCCTCCCTGCAGCAACCCAAAATTCCAAATATAAGAATTTAACATGACTCCACATTATAACTGCAAGCTGAAAATGTAAGACCATAACTTCACACCCTCACTAAATTTCATGGACTGAACCCAAAGAATGAACTAAAAAGCAGACATCATGCCCTTCCCTGAAGATTAAAACAATGTATCCCCTTTAACAAAATTACCAGCAACATGCATTTAGAGGGGCACTCATTCACTAAATCCACCAAACCAATCGTTAAATCACGAAAGAATCAGACCACATTCAGCAGCAGAAAAAAACGACTACACAGAGCATAAAGCCGTGTATAAAACACGAACAACAAAACTTATATGTAGTTCCTTAGACTTTTCTCGTGCTGTTCCCAAGGGTCAGAATTGGAATTCAACCTCGAGAATTTGTAAAAGCCGCATAGGTTATCAGAGTAAAATTCCAATTTTGATTGCACAAAAGAACAAAAAGAGAACACTCGGTGAGCAATTACAATTCCAATTAACCCTATATGCAACAACAACATAATCAATAATCGCAATTAGAATTCCAGAAGCACTAACCCATAGGTGCTGGAAGAGAAGACTTGCCGCCAGCGTAGCCATATCCATCATACCCATCTCTCCGCATCTTCCTCGCACCCATATCATCCTCGTCGTCGAACTCCTCGTCGTAATACTCTCTCCGAGGCGCCTTCTTCACCGGGCCCTGGCCCGGGCCCATATGGTAGTTATAGTGCGGCACGACGGGCCCTGGAGGGGTGGGGTGGTTAGGGTAGTGGCGCGGGCCCACTGGCCCGCCCAAAATGCTGCGAACAGGCAAAAGAAAGTAAAACTCCTTGTCACCGATTTGGAGCAGATCTTGAGAATCGAGCTTGACCGGAGGGTTGCCGGGGAGGTGGAGGACGCCCTCAACGAGGCAGCCGTTCTTGCCGAGGACCTCGAGGGCGAAGCGGCGACGCGCGAAGTCATAGAATATGCGGGCGTGGTGGCGAGAGATGTTCATGCCTCCGCCGAGGCTGGAGAGGTCGACGTCGACGGTGGACTTCTTGGAGTTGCGGCCGAGGACAATGGAGTAGGTCTGCATGTAGTACTCGAAGTCCTCACCCTGGAGCTTCGCGAACCCCGCCTCCACGTCGCCGCCCGCCGCCACGCTTGACATAGCCGGAGAATTGGAATCGGAATTGGAGAGTCTGAGAGGGTTTGGTTTGATGAGAGAGAAAGGGAGCGCGTGAGAGTGAAAAAGAAGAAGAAGAAAGGGATGAGAAAAATTAACTTGTTTTGTATTTTTCTGCACATATATATATATACAAGGAAACATGGTTTTTATTTTTATTTTGTTTTTAACATTTTCTTATATTATTTTAGATTTATATTTCTTAAAAGACAATATTCTAATATTAAATATATTGTTCAAATTACTAATTATATATTTATATTTACATTATGAAATAAAAATTTCACACAAAATCTTTCTTTGACTATGCTATGAATTACTTTCCATAATAGATTTAAAATTTAAATAGTTAATTAATTATTTTAATTAATATATGTAGAAAAAGACAGTTAAATAATTACTAAGAGGGTAAATTGCTTCAAAATCAAAATTTAAAATTAAAAGGCTTTTCTTTTAAATTACTTAAATCTTTTTCTTGATAAAAAAAATTGTGGTGTGTTTAAAAAAAAAAAGATAAAAAATGAAAAGAAACATCAAAAATTTTATTTTGATCGTCAATCAAATCCACCTAAGTTGAATTATTCACCTATCTTTAAAAACTAATATTACATACATTAATTACAAATATTATATATATTTAAATCTATTAAGAAAGATAAATATAAATCTTTTAAATAATTTTCTGAAATTAAAATTGTTCAAAGGATATCTTGAATAAAATTTTAGCAAATTTATTAACTAATTTAATAAAATATTTGGATTGATTTTGTTAAATCCAATTCAACTCATCATTTAACGAAGTGGGTTGGAATAAATCAATTGAGTCAAAATTTAAAAAAATATTTTTTTAATACAATCTATAAATTTTAAATAAATATGAAGTATAAATACCATTAGTCAAATATAATACATATAAATTAATTTAAAATTTCAAACCAATAAATCGTCACAATTTGTCTAATCTAATTCAAAATAGGAGACAAAATAAGCACAATTTGTTTATACTAATGAATGAAATCTTCTCAAACCTTCAGAGAAACAAAATATAATCGATTGATATTAAGATATTTTAATTAATAGAATAAAAAAAAGTTAAAGTCAAAATAAATTTTACCTTAATATTGTATTTGGATCCATGATTCGACTTTTATTGACAGAGGATTTAAAATAATTTTGTAATAATAAATAAAAATAACACGTATTTTAAAGCAAATTGATACCTTTAATCTTTTTTCTTCAAACAACAAAGATTTGTAAATAAAGTAAGATTATGTTTTAAAACATACTCAATTATATATAAAAAAATAATAATTTCTTTTTATTTTTATATTATTATTGAAATAATTAATAAAAAAAGTATATTAAAATAAAAAATAATTATTAATAATAATATTAAAATAAAATTTATTTTTATTTTTATTTTAATAAAATAATAAATAATTGAAAATAATATTAAAAAGATTAATAATAAATAAAATTAATTATAATAATATTAAAATAATATTTTTTAATATTTTATTTTAATAAATATAATAAATAATTACAATAATAAAAAATTTAAAAAATAATAATAAATTATTAATAATAAATAAATAATTTTAATTCAAAGAATTTTATTTACATTATTTTTTCTTTTATTTTTTTCATTTTTTATTCCCTTAAATCAAATTTAATTTGTTTAAGAAAGAGTTATCATTACAATTCTATCGATTTAAACATTGAAAATAAAATATTAATTATTATTCATCTCGCAAATGATGAAGATATTGGTTATAATTTTTAAACCAATTTTAAATACAAATTAAAGATTCAATACTTGTAGAACTTAAAGAACTATGAAAAAATTAACTACATAACTTTTCTTACACATGACATAATAAAGACATAAATACATTTTATAATTCATCTCCAATTAAAATTTTGTATAAATCCCAATATCAATAACCAATAACCAAAGCACATCTTCAACATCTAGATTTTCTAACCTAAGCTACTATAATAATGTTAAAAAATAATTAACTTTATTTAATTGAGAATCTAGTTATATTAATCCAAAAACTCCAACAATTACTAATCACATAAAAAACCTAAATTTATCTTTACTTATAAAAGATTACATGCAATAATATTTATTAATACATTTAAATCCATTAACATGAAAATAACTTAAAAAAATATAATTTTAATTGATAATATTTACTTTATTATGCGCTATTATTATTAAAATAAATTATGATATTAAAAAAATAACAAACATAATAAAATCTTTAGAGTGAAGGTTGGAAAAATTAATTTAAAAAGAATAATAATTTTTATGATTATAAATTTAAAAGAGAACTACAATAATAGTGATGATAAGAGAAAAGAGAAATAAAAAATAGAATTAATTTATAAAATTTTAAGTGAATATGTGTAAATATTAAGATATTAGATTGTGATTGCGTATAGATAAAAATGATTCCTTTTAGAAAAATGTGTGAAAATGTGGGGTGGTGGATGCAATTATAAGTGATGTTCATCTTTATTCTGTTTGAAAAGAAATGTGTTATTTATCTTCCAGAAACTATTTCAAAAACTCATTTTATAACTATTTCAAAAACTGTCACTTTTTAAAAAAATTATAATGAAAAATAGTATATAATTAAAATATGTCTAAAATTTATATATGCTTGTTAATAATGTAAAATAATCGTTCGCACATGAACAATTAAATAAAATAATTAAAATTTATATATGGTTTTGAATTTTTAATATATTTAAAAATAAATTTCATTTAAAAAATCAATTTATTAATTAAAATTGTTTTTTTACTTTCTATCTAATAATATATTTATACTTTTTTTGTTAGTTATAAGAAAAACGGTTTGTATAAAATTAGTTTCTTGAATGATATTTTAAGAATTTATCTATTAAATTAAAAAAAATATTAATCATTTATAATATTATCAATATATTTAACATTTTTTTATAATATAATTATAACTACAAACCAATAAAAATAAGTTAATGTAAAAAAAATTAATCATGATAATAATATAAATCATATTCTCATTATTTTAATTATTATTATCATATCAAATTTAAGGTACTCTAATAATCATGATAAAATATTCAATCACACATAATTATCATATTTATTTTTTTACATGTACCTACAATATTAGACAGATTTTTATAAAAAATTATATGAAATTCTTAATCTCTATTTGTTGATGCATACGAGTTATTAAGCTATAGACATAATCTCTAAGAGTTTTGTTTCACCTTAGAACCACTCATTTATCTCCATTTTGGTTATTGTATGTCAAGGTGATTCCTACACACAAATCAAATTTTGAGAATACAATTGAAACTTCCATAAACTTCTCACCCCAAGTATCCCAATTTACATGATTAGAATACCATTAAAGTTTAAAAAACGTAATCATCTAACTCACACAAACAACATATAATCATTTTACACATAACAAACCATACAATTTAGTCTCATTGGCATATAGCTCAAGACACAACCCATCTCAATCTCATTAGCAAACAACCATCTCAACCTCATTGACACACAACCATCTCAATCTCATTGACACAACCATCTCAATCATCTCAACCCCATTCACATACATACATATCAAAACACAATAGAATTATTATAACATCTCATTCATATTGTAATTTATTATCATATATATTAAATATAATATTTTGTATCACAATATTTCACATACACATAATCTGAACAACTCATCATACAATAAATTTTCATCTCATTACTCATAGAATTTCAATATTAAATATAATTGACAACTTTTATCATTTCAAAACACAAAATAATTATCACAACATCTTTTAAACAACTTTTATCATTTGTGATGTAATGAATCTCACATTTTATATCACAACATTTCACATACACATAAAGGTTATATGAAGAACTCATCATACAATAAATTTTCATATCATTATTCACAGAATTTCAAACTTATATAAAACCAATAATTTATTTTCTCCCTTTCCATAAAAAAACACAGAAGAGAAGTCAATGGATGGTTGCTTCAATTGTGATCAAATTGTTCTTAGGAATTGTAGGATATAAATTATTGGTTGACGTAACTTTTTCCCTACACTAAAATAATAAAGAGATAACAAGAATGAAATATATATGAGGCTCTTCCTCTTTTTTATTGGTAATTCAGTCTCTTCCTTTCTACATAATATAGAGGGATATATCAGATGATTTCTTTTTTAATTTTCAATTGCTCTTTTTGTTCCTTTCTGCATAATTCAGTCTCTTACTTTCTGCATAATATAGGGATATATCACACACTCCTTCACTGTTGTTTGGTGTTTGTAAGGTAGATTCTTTGCGTTTCAAAGTTTGCCAAATCTTTAGTGTTGTTATGCTGATCTTAGAACACTGGTAAATTTGTTGTTTTTTCAATCATCATTTTACTATGATTTCCAAATGACTCGTGAAAGGAAGGGTTTTCTTTAAATAAACCATCAATTTAGTCAACTTCCTGCAAAACCGTGCTTTAATTCATAAAATTATATTGAGAATATTGAAACATTTAATATCCATTGAACCAACCTTTCTTATGAAGGAAAGTGGAGGGATGGGATTCAAAGATAATCACATTTTTACGCAACCAAACCACCATTTTATTTTTTATTCCTCCTTCTTTTTGTTTTCTTTCTTTTCCACACCAGCAAATTAACCAAAAATTATAGATTTCTTTTGTTTGTGCCTTTGACAAATTCCTTGCACAAGTTTTTCTGTAAAAACTAGAACATGCTAAGTACAGTAATGTAATCTTTGTACAAGTTGACTTGTATCTATCTGTGATATATATAACTGGTATCTGCAGAAACAGATTTGCAAAACAATTCAGAACCAGAAATCTAAGAGATGGAAGGCTTATCAGCAAACATATCATCATCACCATCACCATCACCATCATCATCAGTTTCTGAGGCAGATTCAAGTCCTCTAAAGCTTTACTTCCTCCCATTTCCATCTCCAGGGCACATGAACCCACTTCTCAATCTGGCTCAAGTTTTAGCCTTTCGTGGTCACCATGTTACCATTCTCACCACTCCTGCAAATCTTCAGTTCCTCCCAAAAGACCTCAACTTTCACACCTTCAACTTCCCCTCCGACCAAGTTGGTCTTCCTCCTAATCTCCAGAACCTTTCCTCCGCCCAAGACAACCAAACCTCGCAAAAGATATGGAGGGCCACACACCTTCTCAAACCCCAGATACAAACCTTCCTGCACCAAAACCCTCCTCATGTTTTGATTTCAGATATCATGTTTCCATGGAATTTCGCTTCCACCCTCAACATCCCCACCTTGGTTTACAGCCCCATGCCCATCTTCGCTCTTTGCGTTGCTGAGGCCATCAACAACCACCCCCATGTCTTGCCTTCGGATTCTTCGCCTCCTTTTGTTGTCCCTGGTGCTCTCCCGCACATTGTCACGCTTAATTTTAACCCGTGGTCAACGAGCTTCGTCACCATGACTCGCACTTGGCTACATGCCAAGGAGAATAACACGCTTGGGGTCATCGTGAACACGTTTGCGGAGCTCGAAGATGGCTACACTCAGTATTACCAGAAACTCACCGGCGTTAAAGTGTGGCACGTTGGATTGCTCTCGCTTATGGTGGATTATTACCAGAGAAGAGGCACATCGTCACAAAAGAAGAATCAGGTATGTGCAGAGCATAAGATTCGTTGATGAATACACTTTCACTGCATATTTTTCTTGTTCAAATTTATTTAACGCAGAAAATTAGAAGAAAAGATGATTTTTTTTTTCCACAAGTCACAAGAATTTAGAGAAAAAAAAAAGATATTATTTTTTTACTACTTTATTTTATTTCTTTAGTTTTCTTTCCTAAAATATATTTATGAAAAAAATTGTAAAAAAAAAATACTCAAAGTAATCTATTATAAAACGGTTGGAATTAACTATTTTCATTAACTTATACAAATAATTTATTTAAAAATTATTTCAAATTATTATTTTTAATAATTGAAGTTAAACAAAGTTAAGAATAATATTAATATGATAAAATTTTATCTAATTAAAATATGTTAGGTTAAATAAAGTTACGAGTTATTATTTATTTAAAATTAATTTATTATAATGTGTTTTATGAATGAAAAAGTCATAATCCTAAATTAAATCTATTTTCATAACAAAATAGAAGAGAAAGAGATTTAATATTTTTTTTATAGTATAAAAAAAAGGGAGAAATAATTCTTGGAATAAGAGAAAAAAAATTAATTTTTATTCTTATAAGCTTAACCATGAATAATGAAATAAAGATAATACTATAACTCAAAAAGAACATACTTTGAAAAATATGAGTGACTACAACTTATTTTTTGAAAAGTTGTGTTGAGAATTTGAATATGTAATAAAGAAGATGATTCATATAAAATTAGTTGTAACAAATGAGATGAAAATGAGATGAGAAAGAGGAGAGTGAGAGAAGTAAACACACAATGAGCAAGTAGAGGAAAGTGTCAAGTGACATTTAATCAATTTTTTATTTAATTTAGGATTTTAGCTTCTTATTATAATTGGAGTTCAAAATAATCAAATAGAAGACTAAAAATATACTTACTTACAATTTCATTTAATATGACATACATATTCTTAGTAGACAAGTCTTTATCACTTGCTTAACTAAGAACTAGAATAATAATTTTAAAAAATTGAAACACTAAAAACTGAAAAAAAAAATTAATCAAAGAACCAAAACAAAAAAAAATATCTCCAAATGGAAAACTAAAAACATAATTTAATATATAAATCATAAAATATATATATATATATATAACATAAAATAATATTATTTTTAATTATTTTTTAAAATAAATCAATCTTTAAATATTAGAGATGAATTTGACCCAATATATTTAAGTGACAATAAAAAACTTAAACTAAAAATAAAATTTAAGTTATATTTTTTCTCATTAGATTTATTTTCTGATCTTTTAAATTAATTTTTATATCATGATTTTAACTAAAAAAATGCATTTTAGAAAATAAAATTAATTGTGATTACTTATTTAAAAATATAGTTATCAACATTGAACTTTTACAAGAGTGTTTATGATTTTATTAAGTATATTTATTTTTTCAAAAATTATGATATGTCTTCTTTAACAATTTTAGGTTGGTCAACACGAGTGTCTCGATTGGCTTAATTCAAAGGAACCTAACTCAGTAGTGTATATATGTTTTGGAAGCTTGTGTCGTCTCTCAAAAGAGCAATATTTGGAGATAGCACATGGTATCGAGGCTTCAAGGTACAATTTCCTTTTGGTGCTTCCAAAGAATGTGAACGATGATGACACGAAAGAAGAAAAGTTGTTACATGGCTTTGAAGTAAAGATGAGGAAAAATGATAAAGGAATGATAGTGAGAGGATGGGTGCCACAAGATTTGATATTGAAACATGTTGCCATTGGAGGATTCCTAACACATTGTGGAAGTAATTCAATTATGGAGGCAATTTGTGAAGGAGTGCCTATGATAACCATGCCTAGGTTTGGTGACCACTTTGTGTGTGAGAAGTTAGTGACTGAGGTGTATGGGATTGGGGAAGAGGTGGGGGTTTGGGAATGGAGCATGTCACCTTATGATGTGAGGAAGGAGGTGGTGAGTTGGGAAAGAATTAAGAATGTTGTGATAAAGGTGATGAAAGATGAAGGGGGATTTCTTAGAAAACGAGTAAAAGAATTACACAGAAAAGCCCATAAAGCTGTTCAAGAAGGTGGATCTTCTTATGATAATGTCAGTACCCTTATTCAATCAATCAAATCGATAAATGTTTAAGGTTGATTTCAATAGTTCATTTAATTATTTTTGTAATGAATTTTTGTTTAAAAAATTATTTCTAATCACACATCGTCTAAGTTAAAGCTAAATTATAGTATATTAAGTGAGTGCAAACCTCATCCCATGAGCCTATTTTGTAAAAATGAGTTAGACTTAAAGTTTACTTCTAACATGGTATCAGAGTCTATCCTAACAAGGTTGTTAGGCCTATCAGACCATCCGCTATCGGGCTGTTATTCAGACCATCCGCTATCGGGCTGTTATTGTTAGCATTTTTTTGGGTTTACATATTTACTATTTAAATGTGTTATAGTCATTATTTAATTTGTCAAAATTATAAAGTGATATACTTAATATTAAGTTTATGGTTAAGGACATAATTATCATGAATTGTGTAAATACAAGTTACGTAAGGGATTATGGTCCTCAATGAATAGATAATACATATATACAGTTTTCTATTTTTCTTGTTATCCCCATCAGATAAGAAAAACCTAGAAAAAAAAACATTCGACTCTCTTCATATGAAAAACGACATTCACCCACCATCAATTTACTCTCCTTCACTATTTTCAGGTAAATTAAGGCATGTTTCCACTTTCGTTTCAATAGTTATTAAAATCATGTTAATCAAAATAATATATAAAAATTAAAGTCAAAATATACCTTACTATTATATTTGGATCCATAATTCGACTTTTATTAAGTGAAAATTTGAGATCATTTTATAATAATAAATAAATATAACATGTATTTTGAAGTAAATTGATAAATAAAAGAAAGGATGATATAATTGATTATATTTTAAAACATAATAAATTATATTAAAAAATAATTTCTTTTACTTTTATATTATTATTAAAATAAATAATTAAAAATAATATTAAAAATATTAATAATAAATAAAATTAGTTATTATAATCTTAAAATAATATTTTTTTATATTTTATTTTAATAAATATAATAAATAATTATAATAATAAAACATAAAAAAATATTAATAATAAATAAAATTATTTTATTTTCTTTTTATTTTTACTTTTTTCTTTTAATCTAGATAACTTCGTTTTCATATTTATTTCTTTTTTTTTTCACTTCCTCGTATCAAATTCACTCTCTAATCAAAACAAAGGTTAATAGAGAGTTAACCATAGTTCTTATTCACGTTGTAACCAAATAGGAAAAAACAAAGTATACAAATAATAGTAGTTTTCATACTCGATTCAATATTTTATATTACATATAACTCATTTCACAATGATATTTTAGTCACATAGACAAGGATATCATGTGATGGAAGTTGATGAAGGTTTCAATATTTTGGGTGGGAGGAGCCATCAATTCTTTGATAGGTATGTAAGAATCACATTGACATGCAGTTACTAGAATCATATTCGTGTAATCTTAAGGTAAAAAAAACTCTGAAAAAATTATCAATCCTCATGTGAAAGGATTACAATCGTGAGATGAAATTTTTTTTGAAGGGGTTGTGTTTATGACCCAGTAACCATATACCAAGTATTAGCCTCCGAAATTAAAAACTCCATATAATTTTTCAGAAGAGTCTCTCTAATACTTTAAGTGCATGTGAGAAAATGTGTAATAAGCATATGTGATTGAATTGTTTTATCATGATTATTGGTACTTGACTTTACTTGAATATATAATTGATATGGCAAGAATGATGATTATATAAATTATTATATTTTGATTGATTTTGTTTATATTAATTTACCTATAGTGTTTATGTTCGTGGTTTTATTGATACTGAGATAATAATGTCTTGATACGAAAATAAATAACGGTAAAAATTAATTAATAATTTTAAGTTTTATTAAAAAATAAATAAATTTTATTATAATTTTTATAAAAAAAAATTATTTTCAAGTAATAAATTTTATCTAAATAATTAAATATTTGGTATATTTATTTATTTTATATTTTATAATATTTTAAAATTATTAATAATATAAATAATATTATTATATTATAAATGTAAAATAAATATATTTTTTATTCATTAAATATCCTAAAATTTCCATTATGGAAGTTAGTATGAAATTTTTTATGATAATTGAAGTAAAGTCGTAAAGTCGTAAACAGAATGATGTCAACTTGACAACCTCCTCATTTCACATTAATCATTTCTCACCTTCCTTTTTCCTTCAAAATCAAATCCACTCCTTCAACACTTTTTAAATTTTAATATAAAATAATATTTTTTTTAGTTATTATTATTATCATTAACTAAAATTTATTAGTAAAATTTTTAAATATATAATATTCAATAAAGTTCAATAATATAAATTTATTATATAAAAAAGTGTATAATAAAAATAATATTTACAAAAATTTAGAATAATATTAACAATTTAGTATAAAAAATTATAGATAATCTAGATAATGTCAAGTAATTTATAAATATTCAATTTTTCAAACTTTAATCATTAAATATTTAACTTTTTCCCATCAACTTCTTAATATTATTTTAAATTTTAACAAATATTCATTATATACAATTTGTAAACTTGATAAACTGGTATCTGCAGAAACAGATCTGCAGAACAATTCACAACCAGAAATCTAAGAGATGGAAGGCTTATCAGCAAACCTATCATCATCATCACCATCACCATCATCATCAGTTTCTGAGGCAGATTCAGGTCCTCTAAAGCTTTACCTCTTCCCATATCCATCTCCAGGGCACATGAACCCACTTCTCAATCTGGCTCAAGTTTTAGCCTTTCGTGGTCACCATGTTACCATTCTCACCACTCCTGCAAATCTTCAGTTCCTCCCAAAAGACCTCAACTTTCACACCTTCAACTTCCCCTCCGACCAAGTTGGTCTTCCTCCTAATCTCCAGAACCTGTCCTCCGCCCAAGACAACCAAACCGCGCAAAAGATATGGAGGGCCACACACCTTCTCAAACCCCAAATACAAACCTTCCTGCAACAAAACCCTCCTCATGTTTTGATTTCAGATATCATGTTTCCATGGAATTTCGCTTCCACCCTCAACATCCCCACCTTGGTTTACAGCCCCATGCCCATCTTCGCTCTTTGCGTTGCTGAGGCCATCAACAACCACCCCCATGTCTTGCCTTCGGATTCTTCGCCTCCTTTTGTTGTCCCTGGTGCTCTCCCGCACATTGTCACGCTTAATTTTAACCCGTGGTCGACGAGCTTCGACACCATGGCTCGCACTCTGCTACACGCCAAGGAGAATAACACGCTTGGGGTCATCGTGAACACGTTTGCGGAGCTCGAAGATGGCTACACCCAGTATTACCAGAAACTCACTGGCGTTAAAGTGTGGCACGTTGGATTGCTCTCGCTTATGGTCGATTATTACCAGAGAAGAGGCACATCATCACAAAAGAAGAATCAGGTACGTGCAGAGCATAAGATTCGTTGATGAATACACTTTCACTGCATATTTTTTTCTTCTTGTTCAAATTTATTTAACCCAAAACAATTAGAAGGAAAAATGATTTTTTTTTCATATGTCACAAAGAATTTAGAAAAGAAAAATACTATTTTTTTACTACTTTATTTTATTTCTGTAATTTTCTTTTCTAAAATATATTTATGAAAAAAATTTGTAAAAAAATATTAATAAAACATTTGTATGAAATAAATTTGTAAATAATATTATAAATTAATAAAAAATATAATTTTTTTTACACATCTATTATAAACTTCTTACCCTGATAAATTTATAGATAAAAACTAATAAAAAATATAAAAAAATTTCTACAAATAAATATAAAAACTTTTTTTACACGTTTTATAAAAATAAATTTATAAAAAATATTAAATGAATAATTAAAACTTTTTTATAAAAAAGAATTCATAAATAAATAAATTTACCTGTTATAATATCATATAAATAATTTGTTTAAATAAATATCGACCAAAAGAACCAAGAAGAAAGATAAATGATTTTATATTAATTTTTTTAATCAAATTATTAAATTCATATTTTTTTCTTAAAATTATAGAGATTTTCAAAGTTAATCACTTTTCTTTAGAATAAAATATGGAAAGAAAGACCTTTTAAAAAAAGCATATGCTCATCAAGGACCATTAGAAAAGTATTTTGATGTAATAATTGTTGAAAATGGTGGGGGCATTGTTACTTAGTCAGCTAATAGAATATAATAGAGATTGTCGAAAAGGTTCTGGATGCCAACGAGTCATAAATAAAAGCTATGTTTAAGATACTAAGATTAATATTTCTAAATTTTAAATTATAATACTAAGATTAATTTTAATTTTTACATATAATGATTTATATACGTTTTTAATTCTTTAATTTAGCCGTTTCTTTATTTTTTTTTATTTTAAATTTTTTAAATATTTGAAATTAACATTTTTAGTCTCCATGTTAGATATATTAATAAAATATTGATGTGATAATTACTTATTTAATATAAGTATTATAAATTATAAATTGAGGTTTACTTAAAATTAATATTGATTTAAATATGTTTTTATTTTTCTAATTTAGAGATATATTTTATTTTGATCATTTAATTAAAATGTTTACTTTTACAATTTTCAATTATTTGAAATTATTATTTTAATAACTGAGATTAATAACATTAGTAATAATATTAATACGATAAAAACGTTATGTTAAATAAAGTTATCAACTATCATTTATTTAAGATTAATTTATTATAATGTGAAAGTTATAATTCTTAATTAAATGTATTTTATAAAAAAATTGAAGAGAAAGAGACCTATTATATTTTTTTATAGTATAAAGAAAAGGAGAAATAACTCTTGGATTAAGAGAAAAAAAATCAATTTTTATTCCATAAGTGTATCAATGAAAATAATTAATGATGAACTAAAATAAAGACAATAGTGATAACATAAGAACATAAAGAGAAGAAACAAGGGAAGGAGAAATAGAATATTTGATAATAACATATGGAAAAACTCTAAAAGATACAAGTCATAACAAGAATATAAATAAGACAATATATCAATAGTATAAAGACTAAATTACCCTCAACTAATAAATATTAATCAATATATAATATTCTATATAATATCCTAACATCCCCCCTCAAACTCACGATGCATTAGCATGAAGCATCAAGAGTTTGTCAATCAAAAAATGAAAACGTTTGATAGAGTGAGATTTTGTAAACAAATCAGCAATTTGCATAGTCGAAGATATGAAAGGCAATGTAATGGTTCCATGTTGAAGATGATGACGGGTGAAATGACAATCAATTTCAATATGCTTCGTGCGTTCATGAAAGACCGAATTATGAGAAATTTGAATAGCACTCTTGTTGTCACAATACATAGGAGTTGGTTCAGAAAGAGAAACACCCATGTCAGAAAGAAGCCAACGTAACCAAACAATTTCAGCAGTGGTTAGAGCCATGGCACGATATTCAGCTTCAGTAGAAGAACGAGAAACAATATCTTATTTCTTACTCTTCCAAGAAATAAGAGAGTCTCCTAGAAAAATGCAAAAACCTGTAGTAGACTTACGATCAGTAGGGTCACCAGCCCAATCAGCATCAGAATAAGCACGCAATTTCAAGGAAGATGATGAGGGAAATAGAAGACTCTGAAATTGAGTACCACGAAGATATCGTAGAATACGGAGAACAGCTGCCCAATGTACTGTAGTAGGATAAACAACAAATTGACTCACAACATGCACAGCATAAGCAATATCAAGACGAGTAATCGTTAGATATACTAGATTTTCAACAATTGTACGATACATAGTGGGATCAGGTAGAGGAACACCATCCGAAGGAGTATATTTCACATTAAGTTCAATAGGGGTGTCAGATGTGCGATTATCAGAAAGAAGAGTTTGCTCTAGAATAGTGTCAATATACTTAGATTGACAAAGAAGATAGCCTCTAGGAGAATATGCAACTTCAATGCCCAAGAAATAACGAAGGAGTCCCAAATCCTTCATTTCAAATTGTTTTGTCAACTCTAATTTTAGTCTTCCAATTTCATCCATATCATCCCCAGTAATTATCATATCATCAACATATAAGCTGAGAATAATACGACCATGAGAAGTAGTCTTCAGAAACAAAGCAGGATCATAATCACTAGAACAAAATCCAAGAGAAGTAATAACTTTAGAGAACTTTTCAAACCAAGCCCGAGGAGCTTGCTTGAGACCATAAAGAGCCTTTTTTAACTTACACACCTCCCCTGAATTATGAGAAACACCTGGAGGAGGTATCATGTACACTTCCTCTCTCAGATCACCATTTAAGAAAGCATTTTTAACATCCATCTGAAAGATATCCCACTGACGAGCAGATGCAACAGCAATAAGAGTGCGAATGGTAGTCATCTTAGCAACTGGGGCAAAGGTTTCTGCATAATCCAAACCATATTCTTGAGAGAATCCTTTAGCAACTAGACGAGCTTTATAACGCTCAACAGACCCATCTGACTTTGTTTTAATCTTGTAGACCCACCGAGAGCCAATAGCCTTTTTACCTGGAGGAAGAGATACCAAGTCCCAAGTACCTGTCTTATATAATGCAGAAAGTTCCTCTTGCATAGCCTCTTGCCAAAGTGGATCAAGGACAGCCTCTTGATAGGAAGATGGTTCAGACAAACTATGAATTTTGGTTAAGAAAGAAGCAAAAGAAGAAGAATAAAAAGAATAAGCAAAATCTGGTGATTGAGTGGACTTACGAATACGTGGAGGATAACGAGGAGGTGGAGGATCAACAATCATAGGAGGTGTTTGGGAAGCCGTGGGGACATCTTGAGATGTAGTAGAACAAGTATCATTCCTGCAATTCTCAACTTCAATATTATTTATAGCATCATTATCATCTTTGGAAAAAGGATCAATACAGATGAGATCAGATTTGTAGTTTTGTGAGAAGACTCTAACATGGTATAAAAAGGAATGTGCTCAAGGAAAACAACATGACGAAAAACATAGAGTTTGTTATTGATAGGATCATAATAACGATAACCCTTTTGACCATCCCCATAACCAAGAAAAACACATATTTTAGAACGAGGAGATAATTTACTACGTTCTACTTGTGGAAGAAGAACAAAGCAGGTAGAACCAAAAACTTTTAAGAAAGAGTAATCAGGGACACAACCATACAACTTTTGAAATGGAGACATACCTGAGATAACAGAGGATGGAATTCGATTAATAATATAAACAGAAGTAAGAACAGCTTCTCCCCAAAATTCACTAGGAAGTGAAGCAGACAATAAAAGAGAACGAGTAGTTTCAAGAATGTGACGATGTTTTCTTTCAGCAACTCCGTTCTGTTGAGGAGTATCAGTACAAGAAGTTTGATGAAGAGTTTGAGGAAGAGTACCATCAGAGGCAAGTAACTCACAAAATTTATTAGAAGTGTACTCACCACCCAAATCACAACGAAAACACTTAATAACAGCATTATGTTGTGTTTTAAGTAAAGCACGAAACATAATATATATATAAAAAGATTCAGAACGATGTTTCATAAGAAAAACCCGTTTTAAGTAAAGCACAAAACATAATATATATATTAAAAAATTCAGAACGATGTTTCATAAGAAAAACCCAACAATAACGAGTATAATCATCAATAAATGAAACATAATAACGAGATCCACCTTTGGTAGGAATCGGTGATGGACCCCATACATCAGAATGAATCAAGTCGAAAGGTGCATGAGAGGTAGAGACACTTTTGGTGAAAGGTAAGACAGTAAATTTAGCAAGTTTACAACCACAACAATCAGAAATATCACTAGTTTGCAACTTGCCTAAAACTTCAGTGGAGACTAAGTAGTTTAACCTAGAAGAAGAAACATGTCCAAGACGAGAATGCCATAAATAAAACTTAGATGATTTTAAATTCAGATTAAAAGATGATAAATCAACACTAGAAGCTGCAACTGTTGGAACTTTCAACTCATCCAACATATAAAGTCCCCTTTGTTTACGGCCTGTCCCAATCACTCTCCCTGATTGAGGATCCTGTACAGAACAATTAGTAGAGGAAAACAAAACTGAGTAACCAGATTCACATAATTGACTAACAGAGACAAGATTTAAAGTGAGATTAGGATATAGTAAACATTGGAGAGAGACAAATTAGATGTAGAGACAGATCCAATACCTGCTAATGGCATTGAGGAGCCATCAGCAGTCATAACAGATATAGTTTGGGTAGAATTTAAAGATACAAAAGACTTAGGATCATATGACATATGATGTGAGGCACCGGAATCAAGGATCCATAAGGGAGGGGACATACCTGAAGCGTTCGAAGAAGATAAACCTTTTAAAGATGAGACAGACATGAGATGTGACTGACTAGCAAGAAATTGTTGATTTTTTTTTTAAATTAATTGATGTTGGTAAGTCAACCAACAACAATTTGCCAACAAAGAAACTAATGGCTTTGAGAACCACCAAGAGAACCACCAAGAGAACTACCAAGAGAACCACTAAGAAAATCACCAAAGGGAACCACCAAAAGAACCACCAAAGGGAACCACCAAAAGAACCACCAAAGGGAACCACCAACGGGAACCACCAACGGGAACCACCAAAGGGAACGCCAGGAACCACCAAAGGCAACGCACCAAATTGCACAGCGGAACAAAACTTCTGGGTTGAATGACAAATAGTAAAAAAAAAAATTTGATTGGCTTACACAACTCTAAGCACGAACCTTGCTCTAGATACCATGATAACATAAGAACATAAAAAGAAGAAACAAGGGAAGGAGAAATAGAATATCTGATAATAACATATGGAAAAACCCTAAAAGATACAAGTCATAACAAGAATATAAATAGGACAATATATCAATAGTATAAAGACTAAATTACCCTCAACTAATAAATACTAATCAATATATAATATTCTATATAATATCCTAACAAATAGTATAACTAAAAAAGAATATACTTTGAAGAAGGAGTGATTACAACTTATTTTGAAAAGCAATAACAATAGTTGAAGAAAGTGTTAAGTTACATTCAATCAATTGTTTTATTTAATTCAATAAATTAAGCTCTCTAACCTTGGAGACTAAATAATAATTTTAAAGAATTAAAGGACTAAAAAATAAATAAAAAAATTTAATTGGAGACTAAAATAAAAATACTCTCAGACTATATAATTCCATTTAATAAGACATACTTTTATTAGACGAATCTTTATCACTTTTACATTGTTATTATAATTGTGTAATCAAGGATTAAAATAATAATTTTGAAAAATTGAAGTACTAAAAATTGAAAAAACAAATTAATTAAAGAACCAAAATAAAAAAATATCTCCAAATTGAAAACTAAAATCATATTTAAACATATTTTAATATATAAATCATAATATATATATATATATATATTAATAAAAAAATATTATTTTCAATATTTTTAAAATATATTAATTATTTTTTAAAATAAACCAATATTTAAATTTAGAGATAGATTTCACCCAAATATATTTAAGTAACAATCAAACTAAACTAAAAATAAAATTTAAGTTATATATTTTTTATATGATTAAATTTATTTTTATCTTTTAAATTATTTTTGATATGATAATTTGAATAATAAAAATGCATTTTAGAAAATAAAATTAATTGTGACTAGATAGGTGATCAACATCAAATTTTTACAAAATTATTATGGTTTTATTAAGTATATTTATTTTTTTAAGATTATGATATGTCTTCTTTAATAATTTTAGGTTGGTCAACACGAGTGTCTCGATTGGCTTAATTCAAAGGAACCTAACTCAGTAGTGTATATATGTTTTGGAAGCTTGTGTCGTCTCTCAAAAGAGCAATATTTGGAGATAGCACATGGCATTAGAGCTTCAGGGTACAATTTCCTTTTGGTGCTTCCAAAAAATGTGAACGATGATGACACGAAAGAAGAAAAGTTGTTACATGACTTCGAAGTAAAGATGAGGGAAAATGATAAAGGAATGATAGTGAGAGGATGGGTGCCACAAGATTTGATATTGAAGCATGTTGCCATTGGAGGATTCCTAACACATTGTGGAAGTAATTCAATTATGGAGGCAATTTGTGAAGGAGTGCCTATGATAACCATGCCTAGGTTTGGTGACCACTTTGTGTGTGAGAAGTTAGTGACTGAGGTGTATGGGATTGGGGAAGAGGTGGGGGTTTGGGAATGGAGCATGTCACCTTATGATGTGAGGAAGGAGGTGGTGAGTTGGGAAAGAATTAAGAATGTTGTGATAAATGTGATGAAAAATGAAGGGGGATTTCTCAAAAAACGAGTAAAAGAATTATAGAGAAAAGCCCATAAAGCTGTTCAAGAAGGTGGATCTTCTTATGAAAATGTCACTACCCTTATTCAATCAATCAAATAGATAAACGTTTAAGGTTGATTTCAATACTTTATCTAATTATTTTTTGTAATGAACTTTTGTTTTAAAAATTATCTCCGTTAGAAATCCTACATCGCTTAGACATAAAATCAAACTATAATATATTAGGTGGGTGCAAATTTTACCTCATAAATCGATATTGTGAAAATATGTTAGACTTAAAATTCACTTCTAATATGTTATCATACTTTATCCTAATAAAATTGTTGGGCCTATTAGGTCACTTGTTATCGAATCGTTATCGGATCACTCATAAATATATAAACTTACATTCGAGTTGCGAAATCTCAACATAAAAGTATATTAAATGATTACAAACCTCATTTCATAAATTAATTTTATAAAAATAAGTTAAATTTAAAATTTATTTCTAATAAATTTTACCATTTCAATTTCACACAGTAATATTTTTTTTTTCTCCACTTTTATCTCATTTACCTTTTTTTCTTCTCATTATAAACAAATACAATATAAATGAAGATAATTTAGTAAATTAAGTAATATATCTTTTAAATTTTATATAAATATTAAATATATTATTTAATTTCTGTATTGTTGTGAATTCACAATTTAATTCATATATATCTTATACATGTAAACATGTTAATTTGGTTTTAAATAATCCTTTATATATTTTAATTTTAGTTCTTATACTTTTTAAATTGATCTCTAGATACATAAAAACAAACATATAAAATGGAATTAAAAATACACTACATTATTACAATCAAATTAAGAATGAAACAGAAGGTACAAAACCAGGTATCAAACCCATAACATTTTTAATCTATAAGGATTAATTTAATAAATTTTATGTATATAAACAAAATTTATAACACGAATAAGGAATAAATGATAGGTTTAAGTTTAACCCAGTAAAGCAATATTAATTTAATAAATTATGCATTTATTTTTTATACAGTATATACATAAATAAAGTTCTTACTAATTATTTTGTCTCAAATAACATATCAAATATCAAAGTCGATCTATGAGGAACACTAAAATTATAAAATCCATGTCTTATATTATACACATTCTTCTATAAATAGTAATAGTGTTATACACGTTGCTCTTTAATTAAAGAATATTATATTAAAATCAGTAGTACTTAATAATTTTTTTATATTCAATGTAAATGACCTGAGGAGGTTGTTAATGTTTCTAAGAAAGGTCAATCGTTATAAAAAAAATTAAATATTTGTTTCTATTATTTTTATTATTATTTTATTTTATCTTATTATTAATTTTAATATTAATTTAATCTATTTTTAAATAATTAAATATATTTCTTTTATCAATAATATTAAATTATTTAAAAAAAATATAATGTAAAATTAGCGTAATCTCACATGATTAATATCATCATAAATATAATATATAATTAATATATATATATATAAATTAATGTTATATTAACGTCATATAATATAAACATCGCCTTAATAATAATAATAATAAAATAAAAACTTAATAGAATTTGTTTCGATTTAAAAGTAAATTTGAAGAAGTAAAAAAAAAAATTAAAAAAAAATAAAGAAAAAATAAAGTTATTTAAATTAAAATAAATAAATAAATAAATAAAAAGTAGAATAATATTATTTATTATTAATAACTTTTTTAATTATTTTAAATATTTTTAAAAAATTATTATTTTTATTATAATAAAAAATTAAAATAAAAATATAATTTAATATTATTATTAATAAAATTTTTAATTATTTATAATTTATTATTATAATAAAATTCCATTATTATGGAAGTTAGTATGAAATTGTTGAAGTAAAGTCGTAGAGAATGATGTGACAACTTGACAACCTCCTCATTTCACATTAATAATTTCTCACCCTCCTCTTTCCTTCAAAATCAAATCCACTCCTTCAACACTTTTTTAATTTTAATCTAAAATAATTTTTTTTAGTTATTATTATTATTAACTAAAATTTATTAGTAAAATTTTTAAATATATAATATTCAATAATGTTTAATAATATAAATTTATTATATAAAAAAGTGTATAATAAAAATGAACATTTACAAAAATTTAGAATAATAGTAACAATTTACTATAAAAAGTTATAGATAATCTATATAATATTAAGTATTTTATAAATATTCAATTTTTCAAACTTTACTCATTAAATATTTAACTTTTTCCCATCAACTTCTTAATATTATTTTAAATTTTAACAAATATTCATTATATATATACAATTTGTTAACTTGATAAACTTATATTAAAAAATTTATTCATCATTATATATTTTAACAAATATTCACTATATACAATAAATTTATATCAACAAATTTTATTACTATTATATAATACTTTTCTTTACAGAATATTAATTTAAACTTATTTCTTAATATAAATTACATCCAGAAAAAGATTCTTCATACACTTCTTTTTATAATAAAAACTAGAACATGCTAAGTAAAATAATGTAATCTTTGTAAAAGTTGACTTGTATCTATCTGTGATATATATAACTGGTATCTGCAGAAACAGATCTGCAGAACAATTCAGAACCAGAAATCTAAGAGATGGAAGGATTATCAGCAAACATATCATCATCACCATCACCATTACCATCATCATCAGATTCTGAGGCAGATTCAGGTCCTCTAAAGCTTTACCTCCTCCCATATCCATCTCCAGGGCACATGAACCCACTTCTCAATCTGGCTCAAGTTTTAGCCTTTCGTGGTCACCATGTTACCATTCTCACCACTCCTGCAAATCTTCAGTTCCTCCCAAAAGATCTCAACTTTCACACCTTCAACTTCCCCTCCGACCAAGTTGGTCTTCCTCCTAATCTCCAGAACCTATCCTCCGCCCAAGACAGCCAAACCGCGCAAAAGATATGGAGGGCCATACACCTTCTCAAATCCCAGATACAAACCTTCCTGCAACAAAACCCTCCTCATGTTTTGATTTCAGATAACATGTTTCCATGGAATTTCGCTTCCACCCTCAACATCCCCACCTTGGTCTTCAACCCCATGCCCATCTTCAATCTTTGCGTTGCTGAGGCCATCAACAACCACCCCCATGTCTTGCCTTCGGATTCTTCGCCTCCTTTTGTTGTCCCTGGTGCTCTCCCGCACATTGTCACGCTTAATTTTAACCCATGGTCAACGAGCTTCGTCACCATGGTTCGCTCTTGGCTTCACGCCAAGGAGAATAACACGCTTGGGGTCATCGTGAACACGTTTGCGGAGCTCGAAGATGGCTACACCCAGTATTACCAGAAACTCACCGGCGTTAAAGTGTGGCACGTTGGATTGCTCTCGCTAATGGTGGATTATTACCAGAGAAGAAGCACATCGTCACAAAAGAAGAATCAGGTATGTGCAGAGCATAAGATTCGTTGATGAATGCACTTTCACTGCATATTTTTTCTTGTTCAAATTTATTTAACGCAGAAAATTAGAAGGAAAAATGATTGTTTTTTTCATAATTCACAAGAATTTAGAAAAAAATATATTATTTTTTATTATTATATCACAAAAATATTATATTTCTTATAAATAAATTTATAAAAAAAATTTCACAAAATAAATTTGTGAAAAATATTTGTATAGTATTACACAAATAATTTGTATAAATAAATATATATCGAGAAGAAGCAAAGAAGAAATATAAATTATTTTATATTAATTTTTTAAACAAAATATTAAATTCATTTTTTTTTTCAAAAGTAATTATTTTAGAGATTTTCAAATCTTGAACAGTTTCCTTTACAATAAAATATGGAAAGAAAGAGCTTTTAAAAAAGCATATACTCATCAAGAGGCATTAGAAAACTATTTTCATGAAATAATTGTTGTGAATGGTGGGCCATTGTTATTTGGTGAGCTAATAGATTATAATGGAGATTGTCGGCAAGGTTCTCGATGATGCTTCGAGTCATAAAAAAAAAGTTATGTACTGTTTTTTTTTTTAATTTTTGTTTTTGTTTTCATATTTGATCTAATTCTATATCACATCCACGATTAACTCACTATTTTAATTAAATTTTAGAAAATAAAAGTAGAAATTAATAAACTTTAAAAAATATATATATATATATAATAAAATACATATTTCTAAAATTTAAATTATAATACTAAGATTAATTTTAATAATACATATAATGATTTATATACGTTTTTAATTCTTTAACTTAGCCATTTCTTTATTTTTTACTTATTTTTTTATTTAAATTTTTTAAATATTTGAAATTAACATTTTTAGTCTCTATGTTAGATGATATTAATAAAATATTGATGTGATAATTAGTTATTTAATATAAGTATTATAAATTATAAATTGAGGTTTACTTAAAATTAATATAGATTTAAATATGTTTTTATTTTTCTAATTTAGAGATATATTTTATTTTGATCATTTAATTAAAATGTTTGCTTTTAAAATTTTCAATTATTTGAAATTATTATTTTAATAACTGATGTTAATAACATTAGTAATAATATTAATATGATAAAAACTTATCTAATTAAAGTATGTTATGGTTATGAACTATCATTTATTTAAGATTAATTTATTATAATGTGAAAGTTATAACCCTTAATTAAATATATATTATAACAAAATCGGAGGAAAAAGATATCTAATATATTTTTTCATAGTGTAAGGAAAAGGAAAAATAACTGTTGAATAGGAGAAAAAATCAATTTTTGATTATTATAAAGGTAACAGTGAAATTAATTAATCATAAAGTAAAATAAAGACAATAATATAACTGAAGAATAACATACTTTGAAAAATGAGTAACTTATTTTGGAAAGCTCAATTGAGAATTTGAATATGTAATAAAAAAATATGATTTATTGAGAATTAAATAATAATTTTGAAAAATTAAAGAACTAAAAAGTAACAAAATTTAATTGGAGACCAAAATAAAAATACTCGATTACTTTTACAATGTTAATAAAATTGTTTAATCAAGAATTAAAATAATAATTTTGAAAAATTGAAAGACTAAAAATTAATTAAAAAACCAAAACAAAAACATATCTTCAGATTGAAAACTAAAAACATATTTAAACATAATTTAATATATATATATATTAATAAAATTTATTATTTTCAATATTTTTTAAAATATTAATTATTTTTTAAAATATACTTATCTTTAAATTTAGAGATGGATTTGATCCAAATATATTTAAGTAACAATCAAATTAAACTAAAAAAAATTGAAATTATATTTTTTGATGTTTTAAATTAGTTTTTGATATGATAATTTCAACCACAAGAATGCATTTTAGAAAATAAAATTAATTGTGACTATTTATTTAAAAATACAGTGATCAACGTCAAACTTTTACAATGATTATTAGAATTTGATTAATTATATTTATCTTTTTTAAGATTATGATATGTTTTTTTTAATAATTTTAGGTTGGTTATCACGAGTGTATCGATTGGCTTAATTCAAAAGAACCCAATTCAGTAATATACATATGTTTTGGAAGCTTGTGTCATCTCCCAAAAGAGCAATATTTGGAGATAGTACATGGCATGGAGGCTTCAGAATACAATTTCCTTTTGGTGCTTCCAAAGAATGTGAATGATGATGACACAAAAGAAGAAAAGTTGTTGTATGAGTTTGAAGTAAGGATGAGGGAAAATGATAAAGGAATGGTAGTGAGAGGATGGGTGCCACAAGATTTGATATTGAAGCATGTTGCCATTGGAGGATTCCTAACACATTGTGGAAGTAATTCAACAATGGAGGCAATTTGTGAAGGAGTGCCTTTGATAACCATGCCTAGGTTTGCTGACCAATTTTTGTGTGAGAAGTTAGCGACTCAGGTGTTTGGGGTTGGGGAAGAGGTGGGAGTTTGGGAATGGAGCATGTCACCTTATGATGTGAGCAAAGAGGTGGTGAGTTGGGAAAGAATTAAGAATGCTGTGATAAAGGTGATGAAAGATGAAGGAGGATTTATCAAAAAACGAGTAAAAGAATTGCAGAGAAAAGCACATGAAGCTATTCAAGAAGGTGGATCTTCTTATGATAATGTCACTACTCTTATTCAATCAATCAAACAGATAAATGTTTAAGGTTGATTTTAATGCTTCTTTCAATTATTTTCTGAAATGAACTTTTGATTTAAAACCGTTATAAATTCTACACTGCTTAAAGATAAAGTCAAATTAGAATATATTAAGTAGGTGTCAATTTCATCTGATAAATCAGTATTATGAAATGAATTAAATTTAAGTTTACTTATAATATGATATCATAACTTATCATAATAAAATTGTTAGACCTAAAATTTATAAATATATAAATTCACATTCAAGTTGGGAGGTTTCGATATAAAAAGAATATATCTTTTAATAGAATATATTAAGTAAGTACAAATTTTATTTCATAAATTAGTTTTATAAGAATAAATTAAATCTAAAGTTCATTTATAATAGGTTCTACAATTTCAATTTGATTGTAATCCTTTTTTTTTCTCTCCACTTTTATCTCATTCACATCTTCTTTTTTTTTTCTTCTTACTAAAAAATATAAACAAAACAAATATAAATGAAGATAATTTAGTAAATTAAATAATATATCTTTTAAATTTAATATAAATGTTAAATATATTATTTAATTTATGTATTGTTATGAATTCACAATTTAATCCATATATATCTTATAGATGTAAAGATGTTAATTTGATTTTAAATAATCCTTTATATATTTTAATTGCAGTTCTTATACATATATTACATTTTTAAATTGATCTCCAGATACATAAAAACAAACAGATAAAATGGTATTAAAAATACACTACATTATTATAATCAAATTAAAAATGAAAAAGAAGGTGCAAAACCAGGTATCAAACCCATTAAAGTTTTAATCTATAAGGATTAATTTAATAAGTTTTATGTATATAAACAAAATTTATAACACGAATAAGGAATAAATGATAGGTTTAAGTTTAACCCAGTAAAACAAAAATTAACTTAATAAAATTATGCATTTATTTTTTATACAGTATATACATAAATAAAGTTCTTACTAATTATTTTGTCTCAAATAATAATATCAAATATGAAGGTCGATCTATGAGGAACATTAAAATTATAAAATCCATGTCTTATATTATACACATTCTTCTATAAATAATAATAGTGTTGTCATAGATGTTGCTCTTTAATTAAAGAATATTATATTAAAGTCAGTACTTAATAATTTTTTATATTCAATGTAAATGACCTGAGGAGGTTGCTAATGCTTCTAAGAAAGAGAGGTCAATCGTTATAAAAAATTAAATATTTGTTTCTATTATTATTATTTTATTTTATCTTATTATTAATTTTAATATTAATTTAATCTATTCTTAAATAATTAAATATATTTCTTTTATCAACAATATTAAATTATTTTAAAAATATAATGTAAAATTAGCATAATCTCACATGATTAATATCATTATAAATATAATATATAATTAATATATATATATATACATAAATTAATGTTATATTAACGTCATATAAATAAACATCGCCTTAATAATAATAATACTAATAATAAGTAAAAACAAGGTAGGTAAGGTAAGAGAGTAGAGAACAAGGGTTTTGTAGAGAATCAGAAATCAAAGATATCAGAGGAAAGGATTCATTGGTAACCCTCTTTCCTTTCTGTTTTTTTTTTGTACAAATTGTAAAAATATCAGATAAATGTTTTTTTTCTTCTCAATTTCTCTGATGATTTGTTCTTATTATCTGTCACTCGCACCCGTGAGATGAATTTAAATTTCTGTAATCGGAGTTGAACACTGTCAATACTGTGAGACGCTTGGCTTGTTGGTTAGGTTTGTTAATTTTACGTGATGGTATTTGCACATTAACTGTTTGATAAAATGACAACTTTGGGTGATTGTTTGCAATATGAACATGTTTACTCGCGTCTGTAAGGTATTATCTGTTTTTCTTGAAGCTAGTCACACTGACCTAGTAAATCTTGGTAGTTTAGATAACATTGTTTGATAACTGGTAAATCAAGAGGTGCGTATGATATGTTGTGAATTGGGAATGACTTTAAAAGGAATTGTTTTTCCCTCAATTTTGAAATTTTGCTTTTAATAGATCCTTTACATAAGTTTATTTGTTTCTGTTATTGATGGGATGGGCCTAGGGACGCCCAAGTAGGTGACTTAAAGACTATATGATTCAGATATTATCCATTTAATATTATTCAGTTTTATTTTAAACTTCTTAAAATTTAGATGATGACACATATAGTATTGTCATTTGTTCGCTTTGTTATTTAATGTAGGGTTTGCTCTGTGTTGGGTATCGATTAAATATGAATTTTTATTTTATCTTTAGCCTTTCTCTATAGCTTTTTAATGGTAGATTGTTAGGAGTAGCAGTAACTCGGTTCTTTGCATACTACAGCTATGATTGGTTTGTTCTCTTTTTTGTGCTGTATAAACAGGATTCTGGGAGTATTTTTCATAAGCTATATGAGTTTGGCTAGGTGAATACCATTAATATTTGTGGGTTTTTCTTAATCAAAACTTCAACTATCGTTCTTGTATAATGCTCACTTTCATAATTTTATTTTCTGTGGTGTAGTTGACCAGATCCATTTCTGGTGCATTTTGCTATATGCATCTGGTGACTAATGTTTGGTCCTTTGTTCCATCTCATTTTGCGGTGGATGCTGATTCATAGAAGTGAATTTGCGAATCTAGAATAGAAATGGCTGTTGAAACTTTCCTTTTTGTGAATTTTTCATCAGATTATTGACAGAGGTATATTGTTTTATCGTAATAGGAACTTGGATATTATTGAGTGTCTCAAGTCTCAAATAGTAGTATGGGATGTTTGGTAGAGTATTTACTTGTTTGGTTCTTCCCCCTTAATAAATAACTTTTGAGGATACCCTCCCCAAGTGTTTGGGTACTTACATTATTCTCCTTCTTTCTCCAACTTCAACTGAGAATAACTACATTATTGTGTGTGGACCAAAGTTACATAATTGAGAATAACTTTGTATTTGATCATTAAAAAAATATTTATTTACGATTTCTCTCTATCACTATTATTTTTAAATGATTCACTAAAAAATATTATTTATATTTCATTTTTATTGTTATATTACTTAAATTTCTATTTTGATTTCTAATTTTTCTCAAATTATTTATATTTTTTATTAAAAAAATTATTAAAATTCAAATATAAAATTTGTACATATTTTTTATAGAACAAAAATATATAACCTCTGTATTCATCTTTTTCTAATTTAGCTGGTTGCACTGCGTTTTCGAAAGCTTCCTGTCGAACCGGGTCCTATTTCAATCCGTGCTGGACATATTCCAATAATCAACTCTTCAGTCGACTGGTGGAATACATACCCTAAGGGGCAGAAGCAGCTACTGCGATCGCGAGGTTCTTCTTACGTCCCTCTACTCTCTTGCTTTGAAATTCTGATTTCTCTATCAATCTTCGGGTGTGTTGATTTTGTAAATCATCAAAAAAGGAAAAACCCTTGTATTTCTGCTAGGTTTATTGATCAATGTGATCTATTGGAGATTGAATTTAGGTTTATTCAAACTCATTTGATTCTTTACATTTTACTTTTAAATTTTCTCTTGATTCTGCTGATTCCAGATTCCATTGGGTGGTTTAAGTTTTGCTTCAAATGTACATGTAGTTAAACGAGGTCAAATTCAGTTACTGGCTTGCTACTGAGAAGTCTGGTTTCGCATTTGAGCTTGACTCTAGAATTCAATGTTAAGGAACTAATTTGTCAAATGTATTTTCCTAAAGCGGGAAGCTGAAGAAAGGTCTATGGTGAAGATTGATACTTTTATCTATTAAGTTAATTTGTTAGGGGCTGTAAATAGGAGATGGCAGAGAAGAATCTTGATATGCATGAATAACTTATAAGATTAGATGCTCCGGTCAGGATTAGGGTATATGTACCTAAAGTTTTGTCAAGGAAGCCTTTTTTATATTTGGGGCATTGAAGCAGAAACAAAAATGCAAACTACGGACAGGGTATCATTTCATCCTGCCTCTGACAAATTTTAGTATCAATTGTGGAGTTAGAGCGTGTTTATTTACTTTTATAACTTCCGTACCCAATAGTTCTACTTACATAATAAATTGGGGGAAGGTTTATAGGATACTGTGTACATTATATTCTGATTCCTGTAATTTATAAAGAATGAAATTGTTTTCTCTCAATGTGGTGCTAAAATTTCTAATACAAACTAGAAAGATTTGTTTATCTATCCGAATACATTAAATCAGATTTTGATTTGAAGAATAAAAAAATGGAAAAAATGTGAAGAAAAGAAGGGGAAGTAAAGATTCCATTGAAAAGAAAAGTTTGTTTTGTTGTTTGATAAGAGCTGGGCATGAGCAGAGCTTTCATAACTAATAACCATCATAAATGCTTTCTTTGTTTAGGAATTGGTGCTATTCTGAATATGATGGAAACCTCTGTTTTGAATTGATTCATTTGATATGCAATCATTTCTTGGTTTCCTTGTTTTCGTGACATGGGTTTTGGTTGGTAGGTTTGTACATGATACTTCCAAGTGATGCTGGGAAATTGCGCATGGGCTTTGAGTTGCTTTAAACTATGAAATGAATTTCATGGAGATCCCTCCTGATGGAAGTGGAAAATATTTTTTAATTCAATTAAGTAGTAATGTAGGATTTGGTTTCCTCATGAATTTTGTTCTAGTTGATTATTTATTTTGACCCTCACCTGGAGGTAGGAAATATTTGAAATGCTGTATGTACTTACGGTTTTAGTTGCATTGATATACTGGTTGCATTGATAACTTACGGTTTTGTCTCAAGTAATAGGAACTTGGATATTATTGAGTCTCAAGTCTCACATAGTAGTATGAGATGTTTGGTAGAGTATTTACTTGTTTGGTTCTTCCCCCTTAATAACTAACTCTTGAGGATACCCTACCGAAGTGCTTGGGTACTTATCATATTCCCCTTCTTTCTCCAACTTCAACTGAGAATAACTACAGTATTGTGTGTGGACCAAAGTTACATAATTGAGAATATGATCCATGAACAAGGAAGTGAATAAAGCAAGTGAGAAAAAGTTTGAAGGGGTAAGTTTGGTGGGATCCGTGTCATGCTGCAAACGGCATTACGGTGTAGTGTGATTTGGTTTATGTTTGTTAATGTTCATTACACAAAGTCTCTGTAAATTCACACTCATATATATATATATATATATATGTACATATCAAGGCTTCTATCACTTAATCAGCTTCTATAGCTTGGCAGTTTAAGTTCATTTCCTTGCATGTGCATGCTCAGTTAATGAATATAGGTCTTGTATTTTCGTTCTTGTGTGTTTAGAGGTACCTCTAGCCTAAATAGTCATTAATATTAACAGACTTGATTATTTTTGCAGTTTCCACATCCAGTATATGATTTGCATGTCATATTATTTCATAGGTGCTTTTCTTATGCACATAATGGAACTAAAATCTAAAACCTGTATGAACTTTGTTTCTCCGTATGGTTGATACGAACTTCAAAAGTAATTATGCCTAGAGCAAATCCAGTCTACCTGAAAGAAGATTGCTCTGGTGAAAATTGTTATACGAAACTACATGTTAATTACAATTTTAATTTTCTGCAGAGTTTTGGACATCAAATTCTTTAATTACACTCTTTGTTCATAAATTTGCAGTGTGTAAATCACAATATCATTTGATTCTTCAATACAAATGGCTGAAGCTAATAATAGCTCTCAGACGGAAGTCACAACGAAACCTCAACTTATATACCGGTGTAAGAAATGCAGAAGAATTGTTGCATCCGAGGAAAATATAGTTTCCCATGAGCGAGGGAAAGGAGAATCAAGCTTCAAGTGGAAAAAGAGAAGTGGTGAAGCCTGGGAATCGGAAAAGCAACCAGTTGATTGCACCTCAATATTTGTTGAGCCTATGAAATGGATGGAAGCAGGTAGTGTCAAATTTCCCTCATATTTTACATGCAGCAAAATAATTTTTCAAACTTCACACTAACACTGGATATGAATTGGCTTGGAAGTACAAGAAGGCAATGTGGGGGATAAACTTCTATGTATGGGTTGTAATGCTCGTTTGGGTAACTTCAACTGGGCTGGTATGCAGTGCAGCTGTGGAGCCTGGATTAACCCTGCATTTCAGCTGCATAAAAGCAGATTAGATGAGTGCTATATGTAAACCAATCACCTTGCAGATTTTCCGGAAGACCTGAGCTTGAAAAAAAAGGTTATTCTTTTTGAGAACAAAAGACAATGGCAACTTAGCTTAGAAGATTGTATTGTACAACTCCATGCTTGTTATTAAATGAAACATTCAGAAAATTGTTTTTATAATAATAATATGCAAAATAAGTTTTTTTTTTTCAATTTATTTTTTTCACCATTAAAGTTTGTTTTTTCAGCATGATCAGATGAAATGAATGACATGCCAAAAGTAAAAACATGATGTACTTTGTATCATGACAGAGGAATTAGAATTTTCATAATGGAATAACTAAAGAGCTACTATTAACTTTCTTTTCTTTTAGTTTTGTTAAAGATTGATCACAACATGTTTAAATTTTTAATATTTGATTAAAATGAATATTTAACTAAACATCAAATTGAATTGCGAACAGCTAACAAGAATTATATCTCTTATTACACTATATTTTCTTTCCTTATATTATTTTCTTAATCTTTATAACCAGTGAATCCTTTATATGTTTTGACACACATTCAACAAATCCTTTTTATTTTATTCATCTTAGGTGAATAGTATCTCATCTTTTCATTCACACACGTTTTCACAATTAAATTTCTCCATATGTTACTTGTCATATATGCTTAAAGAATAACCCTCTCTATTATTTATTTAACATCATATACATCCACATTTTTATTCACACTTCTATAAAACTTACAATTCATTGAGCACATTCATTGAGCACATTGTATTTGCACTCATTAAATACAACTCAGTTCAGTGGCAAAATATTGCATTAACTAAAATTTTACTTAATTTTATTGAATGCAACATTTTAACACTGATCCGAATGTAACTAAATAATAAATCTAATCATATCATTCACAAAAATTTTATCTTTCTTAAAATTTTCTCCTTATTATAATTTTAATCCAATTATCTAAATCTTTACCATTAATGATACTACTTCTTATTTGACAGAAGATATAGATTTTAAAAATCTCAATCTTAAAACACTTCAAAACCCTGATCAAGATTATCAAGAAGGGTAAAATAAATTGTTGTCAAAGATAAAAATTTGAGTCGAGTCTTTTCTTAAGATGAAGACAATAGATTAAACTCAGATGAAGATTATCAAAATATAAAAAATAGTTTATGTGATAGGAAGAACATACTTGAAATTAAGAAGGGTAAAATAAATTGTTGTCAAAGATAAAATTTGAGTCTTTTCTTAAGATAAAGATAATAGATTAAAATTTTGGGAGAAAAATACACAGAAGTTTTAACAAATATTAACTCAAAGATTAATTTGGAGTAACATGATTAGTCAAGTTTTTATCTTATTAACACTTTTACTAAAATAATTTAACGTTAAAGAAAAATCATAATTTTAGAAAATTAAAAAACTAAAAACTTAAAAAAAAAAAAAAATTTAATTAGATGAAAAAAAATTCTCAAATTAGAAAAATAAAAACATATTTAAGCCGATTCAAATTATCTCTTATATTTTTCATTTTCTAGTTTCTATCCTTTCTTCACTTTTCTTATAATTTCCTCCATTTCCATCCTTTTGTATATATTTTTTGTTAAACCATTTTTATATATTTTTTGTACTTTCTTCCTCTGTTCAATTATTTCTTTCTGCTTTTGCTTCCATAAGTTTTTAGGTTGTCCTTAAATATTATTGGTGTCCAATATTTTCTTTTAAGAATTCGTTTACAGATGGGAATTTATTCAAATTTATGAAAAATTTACTATTATTTTTTAAAATATATTAAAAAGAATAAAAATGTAAAATAAAAATTATAAATATAAAAGGTTAAATTATTAAATTTATTATTTCTCTTATAAATTATATTGAATTTCATAAAAAGTTAAATTTAATCTTTGCATTCTAAAATATCGAAACAATTCTTTCATTAAATTAAAATTAATTTTATTAATAAAAAAGTCTAACATATTAAGTATTAGAAATTATTAAAAAAAGGTTCTGTAAAATTTTACTGCATATGGTAAAAGGATTTCAATCATTATTATAACAAAAATAATAAATATGTTTCTGGTTCCTTTATTTATTTTGAAAATAATATTTTTAATTAATTCAATCTTTTCATTTTTTAAAAAATATAATTTTAATAAATTTTTTATACTTAATTTAATATTTAATAATATTATTTTATTTTAAAAGAGTTGATACAAAATATAATAATATAATAATATATAAATATTATTTTAATTATTATTTATATTTAATTATAATTATTATCATTTATTTATTGGTGTGAAATTAATAAAAATTTATAATTATAATTATATATATATATCTCGCTCTCACCCAAAACAAAAACCCATTTATTGGGCCAATAATTATGAGAAGATTATATTGTGTTTACTCCATTATATGTTAATTAGAAGTTTTGCATTTTTTATGCATTGTGTGTTGAGTTTCTGCTATGTCAATTTTTGCTTAGAAAAAGTAAAAGTATATAAAAGAAAAGTGTTTTTTTTTACAATTTTTAACTATCAATATGGTTTTTCTCTGAAAAGTTTAATAATTTGCATTTAATTCTTATTTTTTTTTATTCTAGTTTTGGTTCTTAAAATGTTTAAAGACTTTGTATTTGATCATCAAAAAATATTTATTTATGATTTCTCTCCATCACTATATTTTTTTTTTTTTTAAATGATTCACTAAAAAATATTATTTATTATGTTACTTAAATTTCTATTTTGATTTCTAAATTTTCTCATAATTATTTATATTTCTTATTAAAAAAATTATTAAAATTCAAATATATAAGCTCTGTATTCATCTCGTTTCTAATTTAGCTGGGTGCACTGCGAAAGCTTCCTGTCGAACCGGGTCCTATTTCAATCCGTGCTGGACCGATCGATATTCCAATAATAATCAACTCTTCAGTCGACTGGTGGAATACATACCCTAAGGAGCAGAAGCAGCTACTGCGATCGCGAGGTTCTTCTTTCGTCCCTCTTCTCTCTTGCTTTGGAATTCTGATTTCTCGATCAATCTTCGGGTGTGTGGTAGTGTTGATTTTGTAAATCATCAAAAAAGGAAAACCCTTGTATTTCTGCTAGGTTTATTGATCAATGTGATCGATTGGAGATTGGATTTAGGTTTATTCAAACTCATTTGATTCTTTACATTTTACTTTTAAATTTTCTCTTGATTCTGCTGATTCCAGATTCCATTGAGTGGTTTAATTTTTGCTTCAAATGTACATGTAGTTAAACGAGGTCAATTTCAGTTACTGGCTTGCTACTGAGAAGTCTGGTTTCGCATTTGAGCTTGACTTGACTCTAGAATTCAATGTTAAGGAACTAATTTGTCAAATGTATTTTCCTAAAGCGGGAAGCTGAAGAAAGGTCTATGGTGAAGATTGAAACTTTTGTCTATTAAGTTAATTTGTTAGGCTGTAATTAGGAGATGGCAGAGAAGAATTTTGATATGCATGAATAACTTATAAGATTAGATGCTCCAGTCAGGATTAGGATATATGTACCTAAAGTTTTGTCAAGGAAGCCTTTTCTATATTTGGGGCATTGAAGCAGAAACAAAAATGCAAACCACGGACAGGGTATCATTTTATCCTGCCTCTGACAAATTTTAATATCCTCAATTGTGGAGTTAGAGCGTGTTTATTTACTTTTATAACTTCCGTACCCAATAGTTAGTTCTACTTACATAATAAATTGGGGGAAGGTATATAGGATACTGTGTACATTATATTCTGATTCCTGTAATCTATAAAGAATGAAATTGTGTTCTCTCAATGTGGTGCTAAAATTTCTAGTACAAACTAGAAAGATTTGTTTATCTATCCGAATACATTAAATCAGATTGTGATTTGAAGAATAAAAAAATGGAAAAAATGTGAAGAAAAGAAGGGGAAGTAAAGATTCCATTGAAAAGAAAAGTTTGTTTTGTTGTTGATAAGAGCTGGGCATAAGCAGAGCTTTCACAACTAATGACCATCATAAGTGCTTTCTTTGTTTAGGAATTGGTGCTATTCTGAATATGATGGAAACCTCTGTTTTGAATTGATTCATTTGATGTGCAATCATTTCTTGGTTTCCTTGTTTTTGTGACATGGGTTTTTAGGTGGTAGGTTTGTACATGATACTTCCAAGTGATGCTGGGAAATTGCGCATGGGCTTTGAGTTGCTTTAAACTATGAAATGAATTTCATAGAGATCCCTCCTGATGGAAGTGGAAAATATTTTTTAATTCAATTAAGTAGTCATGTAGGATTTGGTTTCCTCATGAATTTTGTTCTAGTTGATTATTTATTTTGACCCTCGCCTGGAGGTAGGAAATATTTGAAATGTTGTATGTACTTACGGTTTTTAGTTGCATTGATATACTGGTTGTTGATAAGTTTAACTTTTAAGGCTATAATAGCATTTTGAAAACATTTACTGCATGATGGGTTTATGTAATCAATTGAATTCCTTCTTCCAATTCAATGAGTTTGTTTGTTTTCTCTTGATATTTGTTTTCTATTTAGGGTTTGGACTGTTTGTTCTTGAGTATCAGGAAGTCTTTTTTTTTTTTTTTTTTCTTCTTTTGGTCCAGAAAATAAATTTTTAACACTCTTATGCATAATGCTTCTAACTCCTTGAAAATTAACATTATTGAACAATTTTTCAACATCCATGGCACATGAGATTCAAGCTCTCCCTTTATCAAATGTCTCAGATAAAGATGTTATTATATGGCGATTTACAGTGTTCATTTTGCTTATTATCATTTAATAAATTCCATGCTTTACCATGAAAGTCTGAGAGTTAACAGAAATTGGTTGCAGTTATGGAGGCTTCAAATTCACCAAAACTAAAGTGTTTTATGTGGAGATTGCTTCAAGATTGTCTTCCTTGTAGGAAAAATCTTCAGTTGTGTGGTGTTTCATGTCCAATCTCTTGCGTGTATTATGAGTCTAATCTCGAAAAAGAGTAACATTCTTTCTTTGGTTGTGAACAAGTCAAAGAAGTCTAGCAGAAAGCTGGTATTTGGAGTGGTTTAGTTGAAAAAGTAGATCATGTGGAAAGTATTAATGACCTTATTTTTGAGTTCTTTGGAACCCCCTCAGTGGATTTCATGTGTAAAATTGTTGTCCTTTGGTGTATTTAGGGATGAAGGAATGATATGATCTGGGAGGATAAAAATCAAGAGTCACATGTAAGCTTTAATAACTAATAACCATCAAAATGTTTCTTTGTTAGGAATTGGTGCCATTCTCAATACGGTGGAAACCTTTGTTTTGAATTGATTCATTTGATGTGCAAATATTTTGTATTCTTAGTTTCCTTGATTTTGTGACATGGGTTTTTAGTTGGTAGGTTTGTACATGATACTTCCAAGTGATGCTGGGAAATTGCGCAAGGGCTTTGAGTTGCATGAAACTATGAAATGAATTTCATGGAGATCCCCCCTGATGGAAGTGACAAATAGTTTTTAATTCAATTAAGTAGTCATGTAGGATTTGGTGATCTCATGAATGTGATTCCAGTTGATTATTTATTTTGACCATTGCTTGGTGGTTGGAAATGATGAAATGCTGTATGTACCTACGTTTTTTACCTTTGTTTGGATTGATATACTGGTTGTTAATAAGTTTTAACTTTTATGACTAAATTAGCATTTTGAATACATTTGATGTGAATGATTTATGCAATGAATTGAATTCCTTCATCCAATACAATGTGGTTGCCTGTTTTCTTTTGATGTTTGTTTTGTATTTAGGTCCGGATAATTTTGGTCTTGATCGTTAGGAAGTCTTTTTTGTTTCTTTGGGTCCAGCAGTACAAAGTGTTTTACTATGTTTTTTTTCCTTTAATTCAAAACAGGTAAGATGAATAATCTTCTACTTCTTTGATTACACTTGTATATGTTGGATCAGTAGAGAAATATGAAGTTGAGGAGGGAGAAAAGGAAAGTTTGGGAGGAGAGTAGAGGGGATAGTGGCCTGGCTGGGAGGAGAAATTCTTTCTCCGGAAAAGGGGTGCAGTTGTTTCTGTATTTACCATTCTGCGAGGGAGCTCTGCTTCATTCATCTTGTTTCTTGTTTTTCCCTCCATTATACACTCTAATAGAGGACTTTTCTCTGTTTTGAGTCAATTCTCAGCATACGGTGGTTTTAAATGAATTTAAGTGTTTAGGATAAGCTGTCATTACTAATAACCATCATTAATGTTTTCTTTGTTTAGGAATTGGTGCCATTGTGAATATGATGGAAACCTGTGTTTTTAATTGATTCATTTGATGTGAAATGATTTTTGTGTTCTTGGTTTCCTTGATTTTGTGACATGGGTTTTTAGTTGGTAGTCTTGTACCTGATACTTCCAAGTGATGCTGGGAAATTGCGCAAGGGCTTTGAGTTGCATTAAACTATGAAATTAATATCATGGACATCCCACCTGATGGAAGTGGCAAATAGTTTTTAATTCAATTAAGTAGTCATGTAGGATTTGGTGTCCTCATGGATGTGATTCTAGTTGATTATTTATTTTGACCCTTGCCTGGAGGTCGGAAATGATGAAATGCTGTATGTACTTACGCTATTAGCTGTGATTGCATTGATATACTGGTTGTTAATAAATTTGACTTTTAAGGCTATATTAGCATTTTTTAATACATTTAATGTGTGAATGCTTTATGTAAATTCAATTCAATGAGTTTGTCTATTTTCTTTTGATATTTGTTTTCAATTTGGTCTGGACTGTCTGGTCCTGATCCTTGGGAAGTTTTTTTTGTTTCTTTGGGTCCAGCAATACAAATTATTTTACTGTTTTGTTTCCCTTTAATACAAAGCTGGTAAGATGAACAATGTCTTATTCAAAGCTGGACTACGTTTTTTTTTCCTTTAATTCAAGCTGTAAAAATCTTCTTTGATCTTTAATTACACTTGTACTTATTGAATTAGTAGAGAAATATGAATTTGAGGAGGGAGAAAAGGAAAAGTAGGGAGGAGAGTAGAGTAGATAGTGGCCAGGCTGGTAGGAGAAATTTTTTCTCAGGAAAAGTAGTTGGAGTTGTTTTCGTATTACCATTCTGCAAGGGAGTTCTGCTCCAATCATATTGTTTCTCATTTTTCCTCCATTATAAGCAGTAATAGAGGATTTTTCTCTAAGTCAATTCTCAGCAGATTTCCAACTTTTTTTAATTGATATTTTGGTGCGTAACAGATTACACTTGATTTATTGGATTAGTAGAGAAACATGAATTTCATTGGTGGAATTTCTTCTTGTAACTGCCAAACAATGCTGGGAATTTGGTCAAGGGCTTTAAGTCATTTAACAATCAGATTTGTTTTTAACAATTAAATGAGAGAAGGCATCCACTTACTCTAAAAGTAAGTATAAAGGACTTCTTCATCTTTACCATTTATTTTTTTGTAACCTAATGGTCAAGTTTAGTTACTATATTAGACCATTAAATTATAAAGAAATGAATAGTGAGGATGAGGAGTAAGTTTTTTACACGTACTCTTGGAGTTAGTAAATCTCTCATTAAATATATTTCATGGAAATCTCATCTGATGGCAGTAGCTACACAAGGTTTTTACTATGTTATATTTTGTAAAGAGTTTTCCTTTTGATCATATTTCTCTTACTCTTTTCTACCTTTCGGTGAAGGTAGAAAAGATTTGAGATATTATGAACTTTTGAAAGTAGTTACCATGTATATGAAATTTTCCTAATGTATAGCATTACGTCAATTTCTCTTAAATCATGTTTAAAGCTGTATGAGCATTCTGAATATGTCTGGTGTATTATGAAATGACTAAGAATATGGACATATGTGATATGCCTTTTTTGAGATATTTCTCTTATGATCAACTTAGTGTACCTTTTAAGCTCTTGATTGTTTAGAAGTTTCGTTTTAAACATTATGTTTGAATATTTTATGCATTAATTTAGCAATGTGGATTTAACTGGTGGTGATTTCATCTACATCTCCCTAATGGTGCTGGATGATTGAGCAGTAGCTTGATTTTTACCAGACTTCCATTTTTCGTTAGTACTTTTTTTATGGTAGTCTCAGCAATTATATTTTTCTTGAATTAAGTGGTCATGAAAAAATCTTATTGTTCTAGTAGATTATCGTTATTTTATTTTGTGAATCTTGCCTGAAGCTTTGAAAGAAATAGGATAAACCAGGATGTTTTACTATCATTTATTGCTACCTATGAAGCACAACTACGTGCATAGGGACACAAACACTAAATTCTAAAAGTTGTGTGTGTATATATGTTTATGGGTTTAACAATGAAGATTCTTAAGTCATGATATCATTCTTCAAGATTTATATTTCCAAAATGGAATGAAAAAACTGTGAGCTTGAAAATTGGTGTGCAATAACTGTTCTGCCCTATTTTCTCTTTTGATTTTATTAAAAACTGCATAAAAAGTTAAACGGACCAGCCTCTTCGTGTTTGTATGTTTGAAATTTTAAATGATTATATCCTGAATAAAATGTTCTTGGGGGTGTTGGACACTGAAATGTTGGATTTCTTTTTTTGGTAATTTGATTAAACTTTTGAGACTTGTTTTTGTATCCGTATCTTTTACCTATCATTTTCTTCAGAGTCCTCCCTCTCCTCACTTTTTTTATTCACATGCATACACCCCTACCTATATATGTTATGTTTTGTCACAGCATTTAAAATCTTACCACTTTTTTATATACAAATTTACAGAGATTCATATGTTTGATCTAATTTCAGATTGATAAATGAAGCATATAGTGAAGATTTTGGCATTGTTAATGGCCATTACAGCGTTATGGATTGCCCTTCTGCAAACTTCTGTGATTCCACATAGCCATACTTGGCTGGTAGGTCTGCATTTTATTATATGCTTTAGTTTTAGTTTTTATTTGTTTTTTGGGACAAAGTAGTTTTTGGGAGGGGAGGCTTTCTGTTTCCAAGGGTGCGGCATGTAGTTGTGCATGTAGATTCCCTACCGAGGAGGATTACTGGCAGCTAAATTCAAACCTAACCTAAGCCTTATAATAAGCAAAGTGCTTTGATCTTTTCCAGCTTCATCAATCCTGTTATAATTCTATTTTGTTGAATTGTAATTGCGTAATGCTGACTATTCCTTGTTCTGCCCTCGTGCAGCTACCTATATATTTTGTTGTGTCTTTAGGATGTTACGGTCTATTAATGGTTGGAGTTGGTCTGATGAATTTTCGTACCTGTCCTCAAGAAGCTCTATTGTTGCAGAAGGTATGCCTTCTATTGATTAGATATTGCAATGTTATATAATTTCATTGGTTTGTGCTTTTATAGTGACTATGGAATAAGGATGCTACTTGATGTGTGCATGTGTAGTTTACTCATTTCACGATTGTGTGTATACATAGAAATTTCTGCACTGAACAGATGATTATGTTTAATTTCCACATGTTTGTTTGGATTGAAAATTAGCTATCATTGATATTTATCAACATGGGATATTATTGAGGTTTAAAGAAGTTATAAGAAAAGGATATGTTTTCTTATAATATTACACAGTAGAAGTAAAAAAAAATGAATGGAGTCTTAAAAATGAACGACCTAACAAACAAGCCAGTCATATTTCCCAAAACAGCGTGCCAAAGAAGTCATCTCAAAGCACACTTGTTTTCTGCCTGCCACTTTACTCTTTGGACCTTTCAACTCAGTGGTTTCTAATTATTATTATTATTATTATTATTATTATTATTATTATTATTATTATTATTATTATTATTATTATGTTTCAAACGTCTAAAGACTCCACTCTAGTTTAAATCTTGGGGTGTTTCTCAGTTGTTCTAATTACTTAGAGAGTGAACGGCTTTGTCATTTGCCACTGGAGTTGGTAGGATTCTATCACCAAGATCCTTTCCCTAAGATTTATCCTTTTGATTCGAAAAGAAATTGTAGGTGCAGAACCTGGACCGGTCATAGTACTGATAGAAGGATACTTTTGTAAATCCAATGTAATCTCAAGAATCTTCTAATATTTCATTCCTTGCATACTGCAGACCTAGATTATGAATTATATCCCCCTTGCTTTGTTGTATAGCGATCTCTATCACTGTAAAGGATCATCATCCTCATTATTACTGAAAAACACTGTCACTGATATATATATATATATTATATATATATATATATATATATATATAGTCTGCGACGTGTTCCATGTCTAGCTTCAACTATTCTATTGTGTGGATCATCAACAGAACCAAATTATGAGTGTTTTTCTGCTCTGCTCTCCCACTTTTGATTTTTCACCGCATCTACTACTATAAGAAAATGATTCTGCTTCCCCATATCTTAACTCTATTCAAATTACTGTTCAATTGTCATGATGGTTATTATGCACTTACTAGTTTTTGTCTCCTAATTTTCCTTTTAAGGAATCCAGGCCTGATTATAGTAGACTGGTGCTGGATTCATGATTTGGCAAAATTGAAGCCATTATTCCTAGTTAGAAAGAATTCAGATATGGTCTGTCTATTGTGGCATGTCGCCAAAGAATGTTGCTTATTTTGCTTATTTTCAGGACATTGTTGAGGCCAAGGAATATCTGAAACAAAAAGGAGTTAATCTCTCTTTCAGCTGATGTGGTTTCAGATCTAATGTGACAATTACCTGATTGGGAGTTGTGAAATATTTTTGGAATTTAACTTCATACACAAAATACTAATGTGGGAACTGCTTTCGATTTCGGCTAATGTACATGAACACTTTATTACAATCAACAGATAGCTTTTTCTGTTAGTGTTTTATATTTTGTATTTTAATTTTGATTGCAAATTTGTAGCTTTGAGAACATAGGAAAGTAGTATTGTAGCTTATTCTGTCTGTGTTTTGGTTGGTACGGATTTTTGTGTGTTATGTTTGATTTTATAAACACTTCAATAATTAGTGTTGGTTGGCTGAGCATATTAAACAAAATCCAAGACTTGTTTAAAGATCCAAGACCTAAGTCTGACCTATAATCTGTCAGGTTTATTTTTTTAGCATGTTTAAAGGCTTGTTTCATATTAAATTTGAAATGTTTAAATATAATAACAAATTAACAAGTCAATCAGAAAAATAAAGTTAAAAAAATTATAAATTACACAATTTTAAACAATTATTACTCAAGATATGAGATTACTAAAACAAGTAGGACGAATTTTACCAGCGTCAAATATATGTTTATATAATATGAAATTAATTTGATGATTGTGATGCTAATATATTTAAAACTTAATTATTAACGGGTGAATTTTTCATATTTATAGACTAAATAAAGATAGAAGTAAACTCATGAGTAATGGTAGATGTGATTTTAGTAAAAAATGCATCTCTTTAGGATGATGAGCCACAAAGTCATTAAAGGTACAGGCACACCTTGTAACTTCTAAGAGAAATTGTCCGTATTTGGAAAAAAATTTATCGCATTTTTTCTGTTGGATTGTGACTGTTAATGAGAATTAGCTAAATTGAGTTGAATAAACAAATGTTTAACTTTAATTTCATCTGTGCCACAAGAGGAACTCCAGTGTAAAGCATTTCTTGTAACAGCACATAGAACAGTATTTTTTCAATATTAACTTCAATTAATATTTTTCCATATCCAAGACGTGTTAACTGAAGTAAATGAGTTTTCAATTCAAAGCTTTTTGTTGACATCAATAACTAGATAATCCAGTGTGGAAATTGTACTCAACATGGTATCAGTAATCACCTTAAGTCCTTAGAAAGAAATCTACATTTTGGCTTAAATTTCTTATTCACCATAACTAGTCTTTGCTCATGTTTCTTAAAAAATAAAGAGCATATAAATATGGATAACAAAAAGAATATAAACATAAAGCCACTATACTCTTTCTCTTTAATTTTTTTTTTAATTTTACTTTATGAACTAGAAATATCATCATATATGAAGTATCAATCAATCAAAACATCCATCTGGGTGAAGGAGAATGAACAGGAGTTTGCCGAGGTGGCTTGCTCGAGCCACTGTTTCGTTTCATGATTGAGGAGACAGTGGGGCTCAAAAAGTCATTGCTTCGCTGGGAAGTTGCTGCACCTTGTGAGTACATTCTCTTCACATGCATGAAGCTTCTCTGATTTTCCACCATCATCCCACGTGCAACTTGGCTTCTTGGTGCAGCACCCCACCTATTGTAACTCACACAACTCTGGCTCCTTCCCACTTGCTGAAACTTCAACTCTCTGGGGCTTGTGTAGTTGCGGCTCTCTGCAGTTTCTGCTGAGTACATGGTCTCTCCTTCGCTGCTGTATCCATTTTGCATCTCCGATACATCCACGGGAGATGAGCTAGACTGAACCTCGCTTTGAGCTGCTCCATTGACAGACCCCGTTGAGGAAACATCTGGAATAGGAGTTGTTGGCCTTGGGTGCTTGTTTTGTTCTCCTTCCGCTTGGTTTTCAGGCAAAGGGTCTTTGGCATGATTTTCAGCTGACTTTGGTTTGGATGATTGTGGCAAAACTGCAGGTTTGGCTGACCTTGGAGGAAAATTGATGTCCAAAAGCTGCATTGGTATGTTTTCTTTCCTTCTGAGTGGCACAGCAGTTACTCTAGGAGATTCGTATATTTCTGGGGTGGGAATTCCCTGTACATGTGCAGCATTTGGATTAGTGATCAAGCTCTCTTCTTCAACTGTGTTGGTAACAGCAGAAGAGCTTGGCCCCTGATCCCTTGCCTTTGAGGCATTGTTTGATGAAGATGCCGTGCCATCATCATTACCTTCTGTTGACTTGAAAACTTGCCGCAGCGTGAAGGAAGCACACGAATGCTCACTCTTTGGGCCAGTAGACATCAATCGCATGATTGGTAACTTCGGCTTGTTAAGCTCATCAAGGTTGCCTTCCCAATGCTGGTTTAACCAATCGCATATGACAGGAATTGGTATGCCAAATTGCATGGGGAGGTCTTTCTTCCAAGAGGATGATGACGATGACGAAGTTGAAGGTGATTTGGTATTTGGTGATGTGGCTAACTTCATTGGATCGCATATCATAAAAGCTAGATTGCCATGCACATCAAAACCTGCAGAACCGGGACTCCATTGAATTCCATCAGTTGACAGTTTTATGAGATTGTCAGTCGCTATGACCACCTTTCCTTCACCGACAGTGAGGTCCTGTTTATCTGTGTAGCCTAAAAGGTAAACTACACTTCCCAGATCAAGATTGGCCTTACAACTGGTCTTCAAGTAGTGAGGGTATTGACCCTGTGCATTTGAGTCCCCATCCGCATCATCTAAACCCACAATTGTAAGATCTAATACAGAACTTGTAATGAAAAACCTGAAAGCAAGTCAAAGAGAGAATAACTGAATATAAAAGTAGAACTCCTCCTATCTCTTTCGAATATCCATCAAAGGAACTTCTTTGAAGGAAATTCTTATTTACATCATTTTGATGCAGTGAAATGAGGCAATCATATTTTAAAAATAAATCATATAAGCGATTTAAAAAATAAGACCACAATGTAAATTAAGTCATAAAACAACAGTATAAGCATAATGTAATTCAATATATATGTTTACAAAATAAATCACAAACATAAAATTGCAAAGTTGAATGAAAACAACCAGATAAAGATAATCGTGCTGCTCTTCAAAACAAAAAGTCATTTTTATCTACCTGCAAAAAAAAGTACTAAGAGAAGCTTGAAACCATGATACTAGAAAGTGTTGACTGAAGTTTCCGAATACAGAGTCCGAATTGAGATGCTAAAATATTGGATACATAATGCAAGAAACAAAGTACTCAAACTAAAGCAGACTTCCATTGCACATTCAATACCACGAGAATTCTACATATTGACACATTTTGCTTTCATGAGAGTCAATTACTGTGTAACTATGATTTGTATCATGAATTAAGCTAAAAGGGTATTATGAAATATAAAAATAGTAATTAGAACTTACTCAAGTATTCTAATAAGATGTCCATAACTCCATAAAATTCTCGGATTAAGCATACAAGATTAAAACTTACAGGGCATTTTAAACTGTATGACAATATTGAGAAATATGGAGAAAATATAAGAGAATATTATTAAAATGTAATTATGAATATGATTAGAGTGTTTTCTATTTATAGAGATTACAATGAGCTAATTAACTACTAACAAATTACAACTGTTTAGCTGACTATACAGCTGTCACTGACACCTACCACACTCTAACATCCCCACCCCCCAAAACTGTGTAACTCAAACTTGCTGAGAACTGAGTTTGGTCCCTGGAATAGGGTCTAGTGAGAATGTCTGTAGCTGATCCTGAGAAGGGACATGTTGAGCAGCTTTTCATTAACATAGAACATGTCCAATCCCATATATTTTGTTCTGGAATGCAAGACAGGATTGTGCCTGAAGGAAAACTGATTTATAGAATGTAGGGTCATCCATATAATCTGAACCAAGTTTGTAAAGTTTACTGCCATGAGGAAAAGGAGAGGCAATGCCCTCGGATTCAGCCATGCCAACTCCATGTGGTAAATATTTGACATATTTTGGTTTTGATAAAAGGAGTGACCAATTAGGTAGAGTTTTGACCTCAATTCCCAAAAAATAATCCAAGGTGCCCAATTGCTTGAGGGCAAAAACTGACAGTAGTTTGGATATAATTAGTATAAGAGACTGAACCAATGTAAAGAGAGGAGCAAGTAATAAGAATGCCATCCACATAGATCAGAACATAGGGACAAAAGCAATTGTTCTTGATTACAAGTAAGGATGAATCACAATTAATTTGAGTGAAACCAAAACTAAACTAGTAAGAGTTTTGGTAAGCCTTTCATACAATGCACAGGGGGCTTGTTTGAGGCTATAAATTGCTTTATTCAGTTTGCATACTAGATTAGGATTGTCTGATTTGAAGCCACCTGGTTGCTGCAAATAAACATCCTAAACTGAGTAACCTTGAATGTAGGCATTGTTAAAATCTAACTGCTGTATAGGCCAGTGATTTAAGAGAGCCAAAGTCAAAATGATAATTGGACAGGCTTTACAACTGCAGAAAACGTTTCAGAGAAGTCACAGCCTGGAGTTTGGTGGAAAACCTGAGCAACAAGTCTCACTTTATACTTGTTGATAGCACCGTCATGATTTTCTTTTATTCAAAACACCCACTTACAGCCAATAGCTGTTCTGCCAGGAAGCAGAGGAGCTAGAGACCAAGTCTTGTTAGCAATTAAAGCATAAAGTCATCTTCTATAGATAATTTCCAGTGCAGAGAAAATAAAGCTTGCTGAACAATGAGGGATAAGTTCAGAGATGGACAGTTTTGACAGGAATAGGAGTAGAGGTTGTGACAAGTGTTAGGTAATTTTGAGGGGAGCAACAATGGGAGATATTCACCAATGAACCACAAGTCAACCATATAAGAGAACATGATACCACCTTCAACCAAAAAACTTAAGGGAATGAGTTTGTGGGTCTTTCTCAATTATATATTGCTTGACTTATCCATTTTTATTCAATATGAAACTCCAACTCACACTTAAACTCTAACATCAAGTTCAGGGATAGGACTAGATGAAGAATGAAAAGAAAGAGTACTCTTAGGTGAGGATAATGGTGTAGACACAAAAGTAGGAGGTAGATTATTAGTGGGTGTCAAGGAATAAATTGAAGGTATGACACCAAGAAGAGAGTAATTTGGACGTAACTTCTGATATTGGTAAGACAGGCCAAAAAGAAGCAAAGGGAAATTTGGCATCATTAAAAACAACATCCTTGGAACCAAATAGTTACCCCTACAAACTAAGCATTTCTAGCCTTTGTGATGAGGGTGTTGGGAAACACATTGCTTGTCTCAATTCTTGGAATGCAACTATATATATATATGTTAGACAACTTCATTTAATGTCAATTGGTTTTATGATGAAATCAAACAAAATATCAGGCCTCTAGCTCATTTTGGTAAATTGCATACTCTTATAAGCTCAAATATTCCGGCAAACATCTGTGCAAGGGAGATATTGTAAAGTTTCATATCATCTGACTCAATTCTTAGAGTGAGTTATATTATTGTTTAGCAACTTCGCTTAATATTTAAAATGAAATCTAACAGAGGGGAGTAACCTAAAACTGTGCTTTCAGCCGAGTGGTATAGAAACTTGTGTTTAGTAGGGTTGTAGGAGAGAGGAAACATCCACATCTAAAGGTGTGAAGGAATGTATAATCTGGGGATACATTGGAATGGGAATGCCAAGCATATTGCACCATAGCGACCCTAGAGTGAGACTGAGTGTGCATATAGTGGAATTTATTTGGTTAGGAAGAACAAAACAGTATTAACAGAATTGACAGTAGAGCTAGACGTGCTAGTAAACTGAGATAGAAGAGCCTAGGAAATCTTGGAGTAGAACTTAATGATCACTAAGACTAGAGAAACAGTTAGTGCAATGAAATTCAAAGTAAACACCATTATCCTTAGCAAGTTTACTTACACTGACAAGATTTTTGCTTATTGAAGGCTCAAAAAGAAGGTTCCATAACAATTGAATATCAGAAAATTAGGCGAAGAAAAATTAGCAAATTGTATAGAGTGAATAGGCAGATCTTGTCCGTTACCCAATACAACATGCTCCTAATGTGGCATTGCAGTTTCTTACATCAGAAATTGAGTACCTGATGTGTAGCCTTTGAATCGACATACCAATTTTGGGACTGTTGAGGAGGTGAAGAGGCAATGTAATGTGCCTGAGGAGGACTAGTGGCAAACTGATAGGGACCATAAGGTGAACCAACTACAATGTAGTAAGATTGGGGTTCAAGGAAAAGTTTGACCCCGACAAGATGATTGGCCATGAGAATTCTGAGATTGACCATAGTTAGGGTTATAGAGATGATAACACAGTGCTGCAGTGCGACCATAGCAACAACAAACTTGACATTGAACGTTACATTGACTACTGAAACTGCCTTTCTAACTACCACAACCGCCGTGGCCACAAGCTCAACTGCCTACCACCAAGTAATTATGAATATGCTGGACTTGTGGCGAAGAATCATCATCATTAGAATTTTCCTCAGAAATTTGTGCACCCTAAGTAAGATGGAGCCATATTTGCTCCTAGGTTGTTTGAAGCATTCAATTCTTGCTTCTTGAGCAACAAAAGACTCAATATCCACGAAAGAGAACAACTCAGGCTTACTATCGATTACAGAAACAACTTATTCATACTCTTTTGAAAGACTTTCAAAAAGAACATTCAATTGTTCCTCTGATCGCCAATCAAGGCTAAGATGCAACAATGGATTTAATGAACAAAAGCAATTATGACGGTGGCCGGCGATCGCGGACTTGCAGAGCAGGATTGAACCTTCTCTGATACCAACTTGAGATTTCAAGTTTCACATTTACATTCATAAGTCACATTGGTACAATATATATTAGAATGGGAGAGAAAGAGAGAATCAAAACAAAAAAGAGGGAGATAGGGAACAACCACATTCACCAAGGCAACCTATCTCCCCTAAAAATAGAACTAGATAGCTATTTAACATTAACATTATGAAGCTCGGTTCAAACTGTTGAGCTTTTAGTGTGCACAATGAAATAGCCATGGATTTTGACCCAAAGTTGATGTGATTGATAACATCCAATAACATGAGTAAGGAAGGAAGAAGATAATGAAGATAGGAGCAAGGTGAGAAGCAATTGATATGCCAGATTTTAAATTCCGTGAATATGGCCATCAGTGGAGATAAACTGAGGTGGAATCTCAGGATGACAAGGTAATGAAGTACAACAATGCGCAATTATGACTGGTTTGATCTGCTGCTTCCAAGTGAGGAAATTCGTATCATCAAGCTTCTCAATAATGGTGTACAAAAAATTAACCAGCATTGTAAAGTTGTTGTTGGTGAGCTTCCAGCGACAAAGAATCATTAGCCATGATTTAGGGTTTTTTCAAGCTCTTGATACATATTGAGAAATATGGAGAGAGAAAACATTATTGAAATGTATTATGAATCTACAGAGAATTTTCTATTTATAGAGATTACAATAAGCTACCTAACTACTAACTGAATACAACAGTATAACTAACTATACAGTTGTCAATCACAGGTATGACAAATATCACTCTCTATACTCTACCAACAATTATGACAAATATCAAACAATTTAATAGAAGAGCCCAAACTCCTTTTAGGGTTGATTTTATCAGCAGCTCTTACTAAGGAAAAGTGTGTTCTATGTCTACTTTTCTTTTGGAACATTTACTCTACCAAATTGTTAAGAATTAAATAAACGTTTACATCTTAAATGCTTTTTGTTGAGATCAAGTATATAAAGATATTAGAGTTCGGGCGTAGGATCACATAAAACATATGTAATGTACATGTGCAGAACGACATGAATTATAGTCAGGAAAATAAACTTTAACATCTTAAAGGAATTTCACATGTCTTAACATTTACATAATGATGCTACAGAGGATCATCATTCGTCTAGAATAAACTACAACAACTGTTAGATTATTGACACCAATACACACCACCACACAAGCCAATATCTACAGTAATATCTAATCACTATTCTGGTTTGCCATGCCTAGATATAGCTACTTCAGACCATAATTAAATCAATTCAAAGTTTCAAAATAAATATTGGACTTCATACTTTGCAGTTGGTAGTTCTTTCTATCTGCTAGTAGGCCAAGTTGATGAGGATAGGCCAGACAGTACTGAAAACTAAACAGTTGAGCTTATAAATGCGTGAATATGTAACACAAAGTTAATACATCAGCCAATGGAAATTGAATCACATGATACTGGTACACAGGTGTAAAATTTACCTTCCTAAAGCAATATACTAAATTAGCAACCACCATTAATATTCTACATGAATGTCCTTCATAAAGTGAACTAATGTTAGCTACAACTGCCATAAAAAGTAACAAGTATAAAAAAAATTCAAACTTCACTGAACTGAACGTATACAGAAAGTCAACAAAGGAAAGATAAACAAATCATCAAATGAAACATAAAATAGAGACAAGAGTGTGCCGTGAAATGTCACTGTGTCGTACAGTGATAAAACTAGCGAGAAGTATATTGTTCATACATAAATAGATCAAAAAATGAAGATGTGCTAATATTTAATTTTAAATGCTTGCTCCTCCAGTGCCAAAGAGACCAGTTCCACTCGAACAATGAATCGAGTTCAAGTCTTATAAATAGAAAAAAAATCCAAGTAATAGAAGCTTTTGCCTCAACAAGTGAATCTACCCGATCCAACTTGAATTAGTCAAAGCCAGAAGTAGCTTTCAAATACCAAGATCTCTTACCAAAACGACTGAACTCTTTCAAATTCTAACAAAGAACGTGTTTCCAACCTTTAGAACTGAATTCCAATCCAACTTTACCACATTAACTGCATTGGTTACCAACTTTCAGAAACAAATCTTAGCACAAAAGCCAACCACCTAAGACCTCTAAATTGTTTAAACCTCCACTACCCTACCTATCTCTTCCCCTACCTAACAAATACACTAAATCTTAACCCCTCCCAAAAAGACAATCTTTAAAAAAAAAAAAAAAGATAATGACAGTTTAGCTACATTTTCTTCCAAGTTTGACAAACACGTGACATCAACTTGAGCAAGAAAAATGAAATCACAGCATTATCCTCAAATGGGGGTACCTCTGAGGAACAAGAGTTGCAGCCACACCATTGTGCAGCCGGATCTCGGCACTGTCGGCGGCGACCACCGAGGGAAGATTGGTGTGAGTGGTTAAGAGAAGGTTCCGGTGGATCAAAAATCCGGTACCGGAAACCCCATTAGGAGAAATGGCGGTTATTGTGGCCATGGCTTGACCCTTCCCTGTAAAGATGGCAGCTTTCATTCTCTCAGACTTGCTCACCCCTTTGCAGAAACACCATGATTCCCTCAGACTCACACCCCCCATGGCTGTGCGAGTAATGGCTATCTTCAAAGACTTCAACTTGAGATCTAATGTCAATCAATGTGGCATCTCAGTTCCAAGATCATGGGTAGGGCAGCAACAATGAAGAAGAAAAGAAGACACAGAGAAGTAATAATGGTGTAATGAAAACAAAAGAAAGTGCAAGAGATTGGAGTTCCCTCTCTCCCTCCCCAGTTCTTATCTACGACTTTGTCTTTGGATTTTGTAAAAATGGTGGTGTGTTGTGGATTTGATGTCATGACCCAAAGTACATTGCTGCTACTCAAATGGAACAACACCTTCAAGCTCTATTAAAGCTTCATAATAAAGAGAAAACAACAAAAAATTCAGTCACAGAGATATTAAAATCATGAAAAAAAATTATTAATTATAATTATAGAACAAATTTATAAGTTCATCTAGTTATAAACCCAAATTTATTAATTTTTATGATTATTGTTTTTATACAAATATAGCTATCAAAATCTAAATGTATTATTATATATGATGTTGTTTTGCATTTTTATTAGAAAAAATAAGGGAATGAAAAATGGACAATAAAATAAAATGTTGAAATCTCGATTTAATTTCATTGACTTTCATGGCTTTGTCCTGTAAAATCATAGATTCCACACCTCACAGATGGAGGATGATTGTGAAAATAATTATTTTAAAAAGTTGAGTCACATTCTTTTAATAATCATACTTCAGTTCAGTCAATTCATTCATGTTGAATACTATTCCTGATTCATGATAATTGGGTTATTCATAAAGCTTTTAACTTTAAAAACTTCAAAATAATTTTAAATATTAAAATCCGATTGGTACTGAATTGGTGAAGAAATAAATTTAGGATTAAAAAAGGTAGAATTGTAATGAGTTAAATAAATTAACTAAAAAATATTATATCTTTTAAAAAAAATTAAAAAATCTATCTAAACTACTAGACTTAATAATTCAGTCAATTCTACCAATTTTCTTGTAAATTTTAGATTTTTTACCAATTCAAGTATATATCACTTTAAAAAAACATATTGATTTTCTAATAATTCCTAATTAGATTTTATAACTATGGCTTAGATACATCAAGAGAACTTAATTAAATTACTTTCAAGATTTAATAAGTGAAATTGTATATATTTTAAATAACTTAGTTGTGTTTTACTGAAATAAAATAATTTAAAAAGTTTTTTCAACATACTTGAATATTGAAAGTAAAAAAAATGAAAGAGTTATTATATCCTCAGTCATTGCCGACAAAAATAAATATGCACCCACCTTCTGAACACCAAGTCCCGTGGATCACTTGTTTTCTCTTAAAACTTCAATATATGAATTTTGAGAAGAAAAAAAAAATTATTTTCAATATTATTTATTTTTTCTAACAATCAAAAGAATTTGATTCCTTATCATATTTTTTATCTCACTTATATATTTTTAACATTTTTTTAACATTTTTTTTGAAATTTTTTTTTATAATCTAATTTAAATTTAAGAATATATTAACTAAATTTTATTATATTAATAAATAATTTAATTTAAATTTAATAATTTTTGTTAATTTATCTCTATGTAAAAATCCAATTCAATATAAAATTTATATTTTATTTATATAATATTTTTAAGTTTTATTTTTTTTATTAATATAGATTTTTTCTAATATTTTTAATAATTAAAATTAAATTATATAAAAATTATTTTTTAGTATATTTTTTATGATAAAATAATAATTAAAGCATATATATATATAGTTCTATTTAAATAAATAAATAAATAAATCCAAGAAAACAGTAATATCATAATTATAATGTAGTACATGTTAGGGATATTCCTTACTATGGAATTTTTCGACCCATTATTTATGTGCCTCTGTCACGAGTAGTTTGTTATTATCGGTTGGAAAAATCCATATTTATCTATAAATTAAAATCAGCATAGAAGGTATATTCTTTTCAAATAATTCAAGAAATTCGATCTAGGTAATATCTCCCAATCTTATGTATTTTAAAATATTAAATTATTCTAACTCTTTAAAAGATATTTAATTTTCTAATTTATTCTTTTTATGGTCTATGAATTAAAGATGTAATAGCAAAGATGTGTACTTCATTTTTCTTCTTAAGTAAGACAATATTTACTGGGCAACAAAATTTGAGAACATGTATGGAAATTTTTTAAAAATATGAAAGATAATTCTAATTAATCTATCTGTATTATATCCATTTTAGTTCAGATTTCGTTTTTTAAGTTGATTTGGTTGTATTTATTAATTTCTTAATTATTAACATATATATTATTTGGATGTGAGTTTTAATATTTTTTAGTGTTCTAATATATGTTATTGGTAATATAGTCGTATTTTATAATAAGATTTTTTTTCTTTATAAAATAAAATAAAATAAATTAAACTTAAAATATATTTTAATAAAGAAAGATATTATTCTACATCCCATTAATTAATTAGTAACATGATTTTTTAAATATTTAGATTTCACACTATTGTTATTAGTCTTGAGTTCTTTATTTGGGTTATTTATTTTGTAATAGTCCTCGAAGTTTATTGAATTCAAGTTATCATGTGGATTCATAAGATTTCATAAAATTGGAAAAAAATAAAACAATTTTCAAAATAATTTATTCAATTTCCTTTTTTCCTTCTTGCGAAGATTTGTGTGAAAAATTAAAAACAGTAAATTTTATATATAAAAAAGTTACAATATGTAATGATTATGTAATTTAAATAATAAAATTATTAATATTTTTTATTTTTTATATTATTATAATAATAAACAAAAATAAAAATAATATTTAATAAATAAATAATTATTAATAATATATATTAAAATTATTAATAATATTTATATTTTTATAATAATAATAACAATTAAAAATAATAATAAAAATATTTTTATTTTTATTTTAATAATAATAATAATAAATAATTAAAAATAATATTAAAATAAAAATAATATATAAAAAATTAATAATAAATAAAATTATTTTATTTTCTACTAATTTTTCTTTTCTTTCTTTTAATTCAAATAATTTCACTTTTTATTTTTTTTCTTTCATTTTTTTTCTACTCCTTTAAATCTATTCTCTAATCTAAATACACCTTAAGTGTTTGTTTATTTTAAAGGAAATACTATTTTTGAGAAAAAAAAAATAAATAAAAAAGAGAATATTTTAACTATGTTTAAAGAAAGAGAAAAAATAAGAAATGAAGAGAGAGAATTTTTTTTGAAAAGTTGAAAAGAAAGTCGTGAAAAATCACGTATCATCATTTAAAATGCAGTTAAATTTGTTAAAACGGATATTTCTTTTTTAAATAATAATAATAAATAATATTAAAATAATAAATAAAATTGTTAATAATATTATTAAAATAACATTTATTTTTTATTTTTTTATTAAAATATTATTAAATATAATAAAAATATTTTTAAAATAATAAACTTATTTAAAAATAAAATAAAAACTTTTATTAATAATAAATAAAATTATTTTGCTTTCTTCTCCACTCATTTCTTTTAATCCAAACAACTTTACTTTCTACTCACTTTTTTTTTTCTTCTTTCATTTTTCGTTCTCTCAAATCATCTCTTTAATCAAACACATCTTAAATCATAATATCCTTCCCCTCTCAAAAGATAACTTGTCAAATCATCTCTTTAATCAAACACATCTTAAATCATAATATCCTTCCCCTCTCAAAAGATAACTTGTCCTTAAGATGTAAAGTAGTAAATTTAGAAATAGATTCCCAAATAACAGTTTTTTAAGATACATTTCTTGCCATTGAATTAAAGTTGTAAGTTCTCCCAACCCTTCTACATCACCACAATCCCAGATTACTAGTGGTTGAACATGGGTTTCCATGGCATGCTTTTAGTTTAGAAACATGGAAACCAAGTGAATTTTGGATCCTTCAGGCATTGCTAACTCAAAATCCATATAATATATATATGTTTAGTAACAGTGAAGGCCTATAATAGTACTTAACTAACTTCTAAACCTGTGAGTCACCTATTAATATTTAACAATAGGATGTAATTTAACAAAATTTTGTTTCCAATGTCAAAAGAGTCAAAAAGACTTTTCTTATCAACATAAAACTTTATAAAATCCTAAGTTTTAAGTAACTTAAAACACAACTTGGCAAGTAACATTTTATGAGTAGATATTTCACTCAATGACAAAACAAAAAAATTAACTAGGAATTTGTGCACTCCCAAGTCCATCAAAACTTGTTTGCACATGGAAAAGTATAACTAATTTGTAAATATTATATTATTTGACAATATATTTTTTATTTATAAATACAATATGCATGTTCTCCTTTGTAGGAGTGAACTTCCATGAACAATCCATCTATACTGGTTGTGGTATATGTCAAGGGAAACCTACAAACATATGTATGGTTATTTAAATTTTAATACGAATGCATAAATGGGTTTTAAAAGTAATAAGTGCATGTGAATATTGATTTATCTAATTTGTAATGATAAAAGTATTTTTTTATTCTTTTCGTCTTTTGACAAATTATAAAGAAGGACTTAATAATATATATATATATATATATATATATATATATATATATGGTGGAGAAAAATTCTTAAAATTAATAGATTGTCCACTCTAACATTACTTCGTAAAATCTTTTAATTCTCAAGAGGTATGTAGTTATACAAACTTGAAAGTAATTTAAACTAATTAGATTGACTTAAAAGATGAATTCTTTATAGTTTTTAAAGTTGATTTAATGATTATTTGATAGTATTTAGTAAGATATGAATGTAAAATTTATAAGATAAACTATCTTTTGAAACTTAGATATAAAAGAATTTTTGAATTACTTTTTCATTGTTGAATTAGATAAAGGTTGATATAACCATTATTAATCACTAAAGATAAAAAAGAAAAGAAAAGAAAAAAACAAGAATAAAAAAATTTGTAAAATAAAAATTAAAGTTAAAACAAAAATTATTTTTAACATCTGCCTAGATCCACCGATAAAAAGACAGAGGACGGAAATTTGTAAATAAAATTCAAAAATTCAATTTTAAAAAAAATTGATGAAAGTTATAAATTTCATACCTCATCAATTATAATTTTTACTTATATCTATTAAAATATTAATATAAAAGTATCAATTTTTTATCTGATAATATATTTATTTTTATATAAAATCTTCATATCAATATTATCTTAAATTCTTATATTAATAATTATTTCTTTTATCATAATTAAATTATTTTTTTATCATCAAATATATACCATAATTTGAAAAATCTGAAATAAAAAATTAACAATAATTTTATATGAGATTAAAATAAAATTTTTTATTATTATTTTAAATATGGTTTATAAAGAAATTCTTAGAAATTTAAATTAGTTTTAATATTTTTTTATTCAAAATTTATATGATATTTTTTATATTATAATTATTTCTATATGTAATGATAGGAAGATTTTCTTTATTATCGTATATGGTAATAATTTAACTAATAAAAAATATGAAATTACTCCTTAAAGATATTTTTTGTTTTTAGTTGATTAATGCATAATGAGACGTATTGAAATCATCTTGCTATTTTCCAATTAATGATTGGAATGACTCTTTCTATTTTTGTATATTTAATTAAGTTATATTAAGATGAAAATATTAACTATACATTAAGTTGAATAACAAGTAAGAATGACTTATATAATTGTTGTTATATTATATATTTTTGTTTTTTAATATGATGAAAATCTTTATATATCTTTTACTTGTAGGTCACATGACATGTTCAAAACATTTTAATGTTTACATAGAAAGTCAACTAAGCGATCTAACATAATTTATTTGTACAAATCTGATATCATAATATTTATTTTATTAAATAGAAAGAATGAACTCATGTTTTTCATTGTAATTAATTATATAATATATTTATTTTTTAATATTTTGTTGAGTATTTATATATTGTAATTTTTTTTTAAGTATTAAAAAAATAGAAACTAAAATTCATGTATTATTATATTGAGCGGGTACAACCACTATTCAGAGACGAAGAAAGTTGAAAGGTTGAAAAAAAGGTGAAAAAGAAGAGAAATTTGGTTAAAACGGAGAGAGAAAAAAAGAAAAGCCCATCGGTAGCACGTGCTAAGTTCACCAGTACACTGTCTCTTCCCATCTCTATCTCTTTGACAACGTCGTTCAATTCAAAACCACTTGTTGAACTTTCATTCCCCTCTTTTTCTTTTCTCATCTTTTCTCTTCTTTTCTTTCCAACTAATAGAAAATGTTGAAGCTTTCTTGCAATGGCCTCGACCGGGTTCACTCCCTGGCCCAATGCGGCTTCACGGGCCGCCCCGCCTCTGCTGGCCCTCGCCGGAGGAGGAGCGGGATCGCCGGGCTCCGGTCGCCACGGGTCAAACCGTTTCCGGTGGTGGCGGTGGTGTCGGACAGGGACGGCGCGGTGGCCAGCCGGGTGGAGGCGGAGGCCGGGACTCTGGCGGACCGGTTGAGGCTGGGGAGCTTGACTGAGGATGGCTTGTCTTATAAGGAGAAGTTCATTGTGAGGAGCTATGAAGTTGGGATCAACAAGACTGCCACTGTGGAAACTATTGCTAATCTCTTGCAGGTCTTGATTTTGATCTGTTTGTTCATTTGTTAATTGGATGGTTGATTGGGATTTTGAGCCTCTGGGTGTTTCTGGTTCATGATTTAGATTGGGAAATAGACTTTCTTTCTTTTTTTCTCTATCTAAAGTGAAAAATGAAGATTTTTGGCAATCGGGTTGTTTTTTCTTCTTGATTCTTGATGTCTGAAGTACAAATTGACGATTGGTGGCATTGGAGGTTGTTTGGTTTATGTTTTATAGTTTAGTTTTGCTTTTTGTGCCGATTTTAAACTATGAAGATTTGGATGGCTCTGTGTTCTATGCGTGGTGTATAAGATTTTGGAAAAGTGTGCTTTTGTTTGTTTTTGTTCTTTGTGCTTTGTTAGATTACTATTTTGTTTCCTTGATGTTTACTCCCTTATTCAGAATAATTGTCATGTTAAAAATACTCATGTTTCTGGTCTTGATCTTGGTCTTGTGAAATCTTGTTATATTATCTTGTTATTTCTTTGATGCTCTCATAATGGTTTGCTCTTTATAACACCATTATTGCGTCCCAGGTACGAGACAAGGCTTTTCCATAACTCATCCGAACTTAAAGTCAATAACAGTTGGACAAAATAATTGACTTTTTTTTTTAAGTATCAAATAAATTTGGATGTCTTCTAGAGTCTATTTGATTAAACAAAAGGGAGACGATCTCACCTTAGGAGCTGAATTTATCTGATATAGAGAACATGTCCTTGCATGAAATCTGAAATGTCTGGTGACTCTGTTGCAGGAGGTTGGATGTAATCATGCTCAGAGTGTTGGATATTCTACTGATGGTTTCGCAACCACCCCTACGATGAGAAAATTGCGTCTCATATGGGTTACTGCTCGCATGCACATTGAAATCTACAAATATCCTGCTTGGTGGGTTCTTGTTCTTTATAAACACTACTCTAATTTAAAGTCAAACTCTAATTTGAAGTCTAACACAGATGATTTCAACAGGAGTGATGTTGTTGAGATAGAGACATGGTGTCAAGGGGAAGGAAGGGTTGGAACAAGGCGTGATTTTATAATGAAAGACTATGCGACTGATCAAGTCATTGGAAGGGCAACAAGGTAAATATCTTCCCTTCCAATTGGATGCTTGTGAATTTTGATCCTTTTAGATATTTTTCCTATATTAGTTTGGTCACTTTAATGATAAATATTGTACTTATGCCTATTTTCTACTGAGTTTTATGGCATGATTCCTTTCGGTTCATGAATGGCAGATCAACTGTTAACAATCAGTAGGATATGCCTTCATTGTGTAGGATATCTCACCACCCTCTGATTTCTGGGCAACCTTAAAGAGGACCCATCATTTGCTTTTCCTTCTTATTTCTTTTGTTTTTGATTCTAAAATCTCCTTCCTCATTTGAATTCTTGATAGTTTCTTTTGGTACCAACCATCAATGATTAGCCTATATAATATATCCTATGCTATTTAGTGGAAAAAGGATGGGAAAGTAAACTAGTGGTTATTAAACTTCATCCCCAAGTCACAAGGACGCTAGGGATTTTATAATAGCATAAAGCTCAGAAATAATACTGTCCAAAAATCTATATCTGACGGAAAATTATCCATTGATGCAAATCATGATACTTAAACAATTAATCCTTTGCATCATAAATTGGTGTATCTCTAAATTTTGACATGTTTATGTTTTGTTGTACTGTCTCTAGTGAAATAGTTATTTTAGATACTTTCATATAGTTGACCTTTTAAATTTACTGTTTCAGCAAATGGGTAATGATGAATCAGGACACTAGACGACTCCAGAAAGTTACTGATGATGTTCGAGAGGAGGTTTTGGTTTACTGTCCTCGAGAGCCCAGGTAGTCATTTTTCTTTCTTATATGCTGCTAATACATTACAAGATACAAGAACTTTGCTGGATGATTTCTTTTGTTTTGATGCTCTTAAGTCTTATTCATTTTATTAATAACAAGACTTGATAAGCAGAAGAGATAAAAAATCTCTAGCAGTTCTGAGCTCACTTGTGCAAAGCAGGATACACTACTTGATCAATATTCTATATTCTTATGGATTATGGAACAAATCAAATTGTAGCATATACACTAGTTGACCTTGGCATCTTGCATGCATCAAAAGTACATTTTAAAATGACATCTTACTACTTTTATTTGGCGGTAGGAGGGAGGAACTTACATGCTTGATATAATATGTGGTAAAATGCAGGGCAACTTGTTAGTTAAGCTTAAGCCATTGGCTAGGTAACAAATGAGGTTTCACTGATGAGGCTGTCATTAGATGATAAAACCTGGGACACGTCCATATTTATGTAGCCTATATATTTGAAATCACTTGAATTTATGACTTAAAATCTAAAACTCATCTTATTCTGTGACTCTTTTCACTTGGCTATATCAAGTCAGGAGTCTCCACTCTATTTAATTTCTACATGTCTATATTTGAAGCATCTCAAGTCTATTGTGTGCAGGTGTAGGATAAATTACAGTCACTTCCCTTGAGGTATAAGTATAATGATACACCAATATCCCTCTCATTTTTGACATTACGCAGCCTCAATACATATAACAGTATAAAATATCAGGGAAGGTCTATGTGAAGGGAAATTGTTCATGGTGTTATGTTCATGTTATATAACTTGGAGGAGGTTTGTTTTGGATGAAAAAAATGAGGGAGATTGAGTATAATATTGATAAACCTCTGGTGGTGTGAGTGTAATGTGTGACACATATTTCAAGGAATATAATTTATTGTTAAACATTTTCCTGATGTAAGTTTCACCGTGACAATAAGTCAAAATGAAGGAATACAAGCCTGAAAACAAACCTGTAGATGTTATCGGAATTTACCTCACTAAAACACTTCTGAAAATATGGAGAAGTGCTATTTAAAGACCATCCTACATAATTCTAGAACTGACTGGACTCTTTCTGAACTTAAGGACCTTTTAGCTCTTTATCAGCTGCTCCTGATTGCAGACTCCTAGTGGTGAAAATAACTGTTTTCATCACTTTCATAATTAAGGATCAACTGCTGCTTGCACCAGAATTCTTAATTGAAAAATAAAGGATATTTATCAGAAACATCATCAATATTATGAATAACTGATTGTTGAAATTTATACCATTTCTAGCAACAAAACAAACTTGGATTCTGTTACTTTCAGCAGCTTCTGCCACTTCCCTTCTTCAGCAAAAGATGTGAGGAGTTTCATAGTGCTTTCTGATAAAGTTGTGGCCGCCTTTACTAGACATGCTATCTTCCATTATTTTAAAAATAAGTCTTCCTATAAAAGATTAATCTTTTTTCTTTTGTAATTGCTAATCGGTACAAAAATTGAATTTTGAACAATTTATTTGTAGCTTAGTTAGCACACTACAAGTTTCTTGGTTGAATTATGGTCCAATGATCATACTTCATTCATTGGTTGTCTTGTTACTGTTAGTGACTTGATGTGTTTCAATTTTCAATACCATGTCTGGCTTGCTGCTTAACTTGTGATTAATTTTGTTTTCTTTCTCCAATTTCTTTTCTGTGGTTTTAGGTTAGCAATTCCTGAGGAGGACAGTAATTGCTTGAAGAAAATTCCAAAATTGGAGGACCCTGCTCAGTATTCCAAAGTTGGACTTGTGGTATGATCATTTGGCTCAAAGAATCTTTTCTGTTATTTTTTTTTTCTTCCTTTTAACAGGCACAAAGGGAGGAATTTCATTGGTGAAAAAATAGTTGGCAAATCCAGCACATTTTAATAATGTTCAAGAGCCCTCCTACTCACCATGCTTTTCAATTTTGCAGCCAAGAAGAGCAGATCTGGACATGAATCAGCATGTTAACAATGTCGCCTATATTGGATGGGTGCTTGAGGTTGTTAGTTTTTCTTTTGAATTTATTGAAAGCACTCTCTTTTTCATGTGTTTAGCTGGTGGTTTATGCCTCACAAGATCAGCTTTTAGATAAACAATTTATATATTGTTCTGATTTATCTTTATATCTCAAGGTGCAGTGTTTTCAAAATTAAGAAAATATCAATTCTTGATTGCATACTTAATATGTTCAACTTTCCGACATTTTGCATCTTAGACCAAAACCACAATTATTAATAATTCAATCGTTGGACTGACAAAAGTTACATTAGGTATTCTCGCTTGATATGTTTCATATATACTTTTACGTGTTTAATCCATTTTTTCTAATGTTTTTGGATAGTTGTATGTGTTTTTTTTCTTCGAAAGGACGTATCATTGACACATGCATTTCATAATTCACTAATAATGGTCCTGTATACTATTCTTTTTTACTAGAATATTCACAATTTCTTAGATATGCCAGTTTTGCTTTGAATTTGTTGATTACAATTTTTCTTTCATGCTCAAAACCCTGAAAGTAAGAAGAACTAACTTGGTTTTAACCCATTTCTAGAATCAAGGTTGGCTTTTGAGAACAAGTAATATAAATAATTTTTAATTTTGCTCTAGATCTTGATGAAAAAGAAAATAGAGGATCAATATGTTTAACATATAAGCTGATAATTTAAGCAGTTTAACACTGTTTTCAAAGCAACCAAATTAAATTTTTCTTCAGGAAGTGGTCTATGTGCCATTCTTTTGACAAAATGTATGGTCAAGAATATATTTGTAGCGACCTATCTATCAATTTGCTGGACTACTGGAAACTAATTTAACTTAGGTTTGGGTCAACTTTTTTTTTCTCTTTACTTTTTTGCCCTGGCTAAAGTTGACTATTGATACTCGGGTTTTTAGATCTTAGATGTGCAATTGGAAGTACGTCATATCTACATGATGTTAAAATAACCTGTTAATTAGAGATGGAAATAACATAAAGAACATGATTCAAATACTATTCTATAAAATGAACTTCCATATACTTTATTTGATTTGGAATTCTTTTTTTCCTTGTCATAAATATGCACACTATGTCGGATTATGCCTAATGTTAATTTTTATACAAAAAAAAATGCGTCATATCTTGTTGATGTCACTAACTAACTTACTGTCTTATTATGTCAGAGCATGCCTCAGGAAATCATTGATAGCCATGAGTTGCAGAGTATTACCTTGGATTACAGACGAGAGTGCGGACAATATGATGTAGTTGATTCCCTCACGGGTGTGGAAATGATCCAGGGTGGTGCTGAGGCAGTTCCAGAACTGAAAGGTACAAATGGATCTGCCGTTGCAAGGGAAGCCAAACATGAACGCCAGCAGTTTCTGCATCTACTTAGGTTGTCTACTGATGGACTTGAGATAAACCGGGGACGAACAGAATGGAGAAAGAAAGCTCCAAGATGAGAAACATCAAGTGTGCTTCCACCTATGCCTTCATTCATGATTCTGTTTTTATCTTTCTTCTGTTGTTTCATGTTTGCAGGGTTGTCTTATCAATTTTCCCACAATATTTTGCTTAGATTTATTGCACTTGATATAGGGAGTGGAGAGCTAGAATTTTTGTTTCTGTTTTCTTCTCATGCTACAAATTTCAATTGTTGTCCAAATCCTGTACTTAGGTTGAGTAGATTGACTTCAATCTAGGAAATAGGATCAGTTTCCATGAATGTCATTGTACCTTAGGGGAGGGTATAAATCCAGGAAATTGGAATGGATCTGCTTTCTACTGCGTCACTCCAACAATGTGTGTTATTAAAGTAATCATTTGAAAAGTATTCAATAAGCTAATTATCCCGTTTCATATTCAAAAATATGGTTTTAATATTAATGTCCCTATTGATCTTGCTCTCACCTTTTTTCTTATATGTGGCAAAAGAAATTTTACCATTCAAAAGTAATTTTTTATTAATTACCATTTAGTAGTGGGATGCATGTTCAGAAAAATGTAGTATCTGTGATAGAAGTTATGCTTGCCGTTGCTATAGGTAGTTATAAAGTACAATTTTTTAGTTAAATTGGGAATGGATCTTGTGCAGTGACAGTACCACTGGAGAGAATCTTAAGTATTGATTAAATTAATATTTTTTATCCTAAAATGAAAATTTAAAAATTCATTGGTTAGATTAATTACTGTATAGGGTCATGTCTTTTTTCATTCGGGAGGATCTGTCCCGTTTAAATTATTTAGAATCTTTAATTACTATCTGAGTTGTTCTTGAGTAAGTGTTGCTTTCCTGAAATAAAATGTAAAATGTGTCATTTTTGCACTGTATTTAGCACTTTTTTGTTTTAACCATTTTCTGAAATTAAAATAATTACTTTTCAGCTAATCAAACGTACAATAGGCCATGGCACAGGCTAACTAGGTCCCTATGTTTGCCTAATGAGATGCATTACTTACATGTAGAATAAAACCTAAACCATACCAGCAAAATGTACAGTTGATCCAATTATCACTTGGCCAACATTTATATTGTCACAAAACCTTCTCTACTTCTTTATTGTTAAAATATTAAGAAAACTTGCATAAACATTGTTTAGACAATTTTGTCACGAAGGAGTGCAAAGTAGTAATAATTTATTTCACACACTATTATTAACTAAAATTTATTGAAAAAAAACTGTGGATCTCACATCTAAATCAGAAGGGATTTATTTAATGAGGAATAAAACCTATTAAAATTTGTGATTTTCAATAAATTTTAATCAATAATAATAATAAGAGTACTATTGAGTGCCATTAACATTTCCCTTATGCAGAAAAATGCCACCAATTATTGGAGTTAGGATTTGAGGTTGCAATATCAGTGAGTTTTGTGATCATTCATTGAAAGATTGTAATGTGAAAAAGATGACATTTAGAGCTTTGTATAAGAGTTTGAAGAAGCTTTTGAAGTATGTTTAATTTGAGATTTTTATATGAATTTCTGCTAAGTTTTAACCTCATGTTCTGATTATCTGTCATATCATTTATACTTGCAAACATGATTGTTCTGAGACACAGTGGAAGCAACAGGTGAGTGGAATTCCACCAAAATAATAGGTAGAGTATTAAACTCTCTTTTCTTTAATTGAAAATGTTTAAGAAGCATCATCAATCTTGCGTACTTATACTCATCACTCTGTCCTCATTATTTGATTTGGTGCTAAATTTATCCTTCAATTTCCTTGACTTGAGTGCAACCATGACAGGATAATTCCACATAACAGAGAGGAATAGGAAAAGTGTCAAATATTTATTACTTGTCTCAACCAAACACAATACACACAAAATAATATTCCATTTCATTATACTTTATCTTATTTTGTTCCATCTGTGATGCGTCAAATCCAAAGTCACTTTCAAAGTTAATGTAACAAAAAAATTAGCAACACTTTCCTGTTATTTATGAACTTTTATTAAAAGTATAAAATTTTATGGCTTCACTCCTTGATTATTTAAGGAATCTCATTCATTATTTTATAACTTCTACTAAATTTGAATCAAGAATAAAAAATATGTTAAAAAAATGTGACAAAGAATATATGTTTTTAAGTACTCCTTTTGAATTCATCATCTTGTAACTTCTAAATTTTAATTAAGAATAAAACATGTTTAAAAATGTAACAAAGAGTATTATATATATATTTTTAAATTCTTTGCTCCCATAACATTGCTTCACGAAATATGAAATTATCCATATTTCCATTTTGTTCATTGAAAGTTAAAATGAGAACTTCTAAATTTCGGTTCACACATCAACGAATAACTAGAATGATAGTTTGAAGAATACTTATGAAAACCAATTATGCAGTAATGCATAAACTTCTAAATTTCTTCTATTATTCCAATATTCCTCCTTTGGCTAATAGGTCAACCTTGTATACAACAACAAAAGAAGGAAATAATGCCTCATAACATTTAACACAATGAATGTTATGTGCCAAGTTAACCTTAAATTCCTTGAACCTCAATTCTCTCACGCAAAGGTAAATTTAATTCAATTCCCATCTAAGGTAATCAAAGGGTCCCATTACTCTATCCTCTTGTTTTATAAATTGAAGTAATTTGGAGCCAATTCTCTCCATGCCAAACGAATAGCAACAAACTAAGAGCAACAATCACAATATACACCATGGCCAAAACCAAAGCTTGGTTGGTTTTGTCTCTCTTTATCATGGCAACTCTGAATGGTGCTGCAAATTCAGAGAGAGGGTTCCCTGGAAAGGATGATCATGGTCATGATCAAAATCATGATCTTCTGTATCAGCCTCAGCATTTCTTGCTTGGGGGACTTTGGCCTTTGATTTGGCTTCATCCATGGTTGCTTCACATTTTTGGTCCTTTTTGGTGGCTCAAAAATGACAAAAGGGCCATGCCTTACCAAGGAAAAACTCCTAAAGTAGATGAAGGTCATGCCAGTTCCCCCACTATTCCATGATCAGAGTTTGTTTCTGTCATAGACAGATATCACAAGTGAGTTAAAGTGATGTCTAAAGAACTAAATAACGTGCATGGCTTTTACTTGTTGTGTGCCATGCATGCATGCAGCTATCTTGATATGTCTTTTGTGCTATGTGTATGTTGTGCATGTAATGGTTACTTAATTATGTGCTTTTAGAAATAAAATTCTAGTTTTTATAGGAGTGTGAGATTCAGTGTTCAAGGATCACAATTATATGCATAATACTTCTCTGCATTTTACCTTTTCATCATTCTCCACTTCTTTAATTAAACATAAATAAATTATATTTTATCTTTATCTATTCACTCACATTTAGATAGATTTTTATTTTATCATTTAAAAATTTCGATTTACTCATTTATTTATTAGAATAAATTAACCTATGTGAGTATATTATATTTACATCACTGTAATAAAGATTGATTTGACATTACATATATCTTGAGAAGAAGAAGAAAATATTAAAAAAAAGAAAGTAATTCTTAATTTTTATGTACCTTTTTTAATTCACATTCACAATAATAAAATAGTTACAACAATATTTTTTTATTAAAAAATTAATAATAGCAACATGAAAATACTAATTTTTATGTAATGTATTAATTATCCCATAATAAAATTAGATGAGTAATTACAATCGAACCATAATATAGAGATTAATATCAGAATTAAAGTTACAACTCCTAATAAAACAATTATTAATCTCATCACAGAGACTAATTTAAATATGTTTTAACCATTAACAACTGAAGTAAATTTCTAGAATTGAATTTAAGTAAATAGATAAAATTCTAAACATATCACTTAACTATTGAAAGAATGACATTTTATTAAAAATACAGCAGCTTTTACGTAAAATGCTTTAGTATTTTTTAAATGAAATCTTATCCGATCCTTATTAAAAATAAATTTTTTATCATTACAAATTTGTAGGTAAAAAATTAATAAGAAATTTTTCATAAAAGTTTTATAAAAAATTTCCTACAAACAAATTTATGGAAAATTTCCCACAAACAAATCCATAAAATTTTTTTTCATAAATAAATTTATAAAAAATTTCCCATCAATATAAAAAATTTATAAAAAATATTTAATAGATAATTAATTTTTTTTTTAAAAAAAAATCGTGAGAAATATTAAATGAGTAATTAAATTTATTCAATTTAATTTAAAATAAAATTTAAATCAAATTAAATTAATATTTATATTTTTTTACTTGAATCTGTTATACAATTTTTATTATTATAAAATTTATAAATATTTTTTTAAAATTATAAAATATTTTTTTTTAAATTATAATTTTATAAAGAAAATAGTTAAATATAAAAATATTTTATGACTTTTATTTATATTTTAGTGAAACAGAAAATTATTTCTGTTTAGATTTTTATTTTATAATTTTTTTATATTTATTTTGATTGATACATCAATTATTTTTTCATAATTTAAATAGAAAAAAATAAAAATTAGTTGATCAACGGATTAAATGGATGAAAGAAAAGTAAAAAAAAAACTAATAAAGAAAAGAGTAAAAAAAATTTAAATAAAAAACAATAATAAAATATATTTTAAATAAAATTTAAAACAATTTAAAAATAGACCAGGGAAAAAAATATATAATAATACGAAAAATAATTAAACAAAAAAAATATTTTTTATTATATATTGTTGATAAACATATATAATTATATATAACAAAAATGGTTGGTCTAAATACTGCTGAGAAAATTTGGAAAAAATTTGTATGTTTACTTTGTCAGTCACACAAGAGTAAAAATAAAGAAACTAAAAGTGTAATTCAGAACACTTAAGAAAGATAGGTAAATCACTGTTTATCTTCAAGATATTAAAAAGATTGTTGATTCTCTCTATTGTTGGAGCTCCTATTTCTGAAGAGGATCATATTGAAGCTATTCTTGATGGGTTACTTGAAGATTTTGATAGATTTATCATATCCATTACTTCCTGCCATGATCCCTACAAAGTTGAAGATATTAAAGCACTTCTCTTGGCCCAGGAAGGGAGATTCGATAAATATAGAAAACTTGAAATGGGTCTGTTCAAATCAATACTACGGTTGGTCCCTCTATTTCATCCAATTCCTATAGTTCCAATCGTGAAAGAAATAATTCACGTAAGAATCGTGGATCCCGAAACTACAATTTTAACAGGGGAGGAAAATTTTCAAATTCAAGAAGTCAAAATAAGCCTAACATCGGTGGTTATCAAAATAATAATAGCATAATTTAATGTCAGATCTGCAATAAAATTGGCCATGTAGCTAAATATTGATGGCACAGGTATGAATTTGATTTTCAAAACAATGTTCAAGCTAACAATTCACAGGTTAATTCTCAAGATTTCGATCATGGAGAAACTATCACTCTTGCCACTACCTCAACTCTTCTTGACCACTATGGTATCTTGATAGTGGTGCTTCTCATCACATCACCTATGACAACAATAACATAGACTCATCAACTGCTTATATTGGATCTAATAAAGTCACTATTGTAATGGTAAAGGTTTTTCTATACATAATATTGGTTCCTCACACTTTTACATTTCAAATTCCAAACAATACGTCTTACTTAATAAACTTCTTCATGTTCTTAACATAACCAAAATTCTATTAAGTGTATCTAATTTCTCTAAAGATAAAAATGTATATTTTGAATTCTATCCTAACCATTGCACTGTGAAACATTAGGACACCAAGGAAATATTCTCAAAGGCAGGAAATCATTCTCAAAGGCAGACTTAAAAGATGAAATCTATCTATGTCTTTCCTGCTTTTTCTGCTAAACCAAACATTTTTGCTCATACTTCGGGTCTATTACCTATGCTTGTTTCAACAACACAAATTTGGAACTCTAGACTTTGTAAAACAAGTGATGAATATCTGTAATGTTCCTTACAAACATAATTCTGCTTTCTGTGAATCCTGTGTTATTGGCAAACTTCACCAATTCCTTTATTTCAATTCTATCACTATTTACACCAAACCATTAGAACTTATTTTTTATGACATTTGGGTGCTGCCCCTATTTCTTCTACCTATGGTGCACATTATTATATTCTGTTTGTGGATGCTTATTCTCGCTATTCCTAGTGCTTTTTGCTGCATGCTAAGTCTAAGGCTTTTAGTGCTTTTATTAAATTCAAAAATTTTGTTGAAAATCAATTTAACTCTAAAATAAAACAGTTACAAACTGACAATGCTAAAGAGTATATTGTTTTTTAAGAATATTTTGTTACACATGAAATACATCACAGATTCTCTTGCCCTTATATTCACCAACAGAATGACACACCTAAAAGGAAACATAGACACATTACTAACATGGGATTAACATTTCTTACAGCTGCTTCCCTCCCTCTCAGGTATTGGGGTGAGGCTTTCTTAACTACCACTTATATTATGAACAGGTTATCTACTCCAACTCTTAATTCTGTTTGTCCTTTCGAAAATTTTTTCTCAAAAGCCCCTAATTACAACTATCTACATGCTTTTGGTTATGCCTGTTATCCACTGTTGCGGCTATATAACTCACAAAAGTTTGATTTCAAAAGTCAAATGTGTCTATTTCTTGCATATAATGATCATTTTAAGGGATATGTTTGCTTATCTCCCACTGGACATACGTACATTTCAAGGAATGTTATTTTCAATGAATCTATTTTTCCCTATAAAGACCCTGCTTTCACTTCTTCTAATACTAATAATGTTCAAACTGCACTGGATGTCTCTCCCTTACTCACAATTATTCCACACACTCACAAATATCACACGATTACTCATATGATTTCTGAAATTCCATCATCTGATATTACCTCTTCCCTTCCAACAGCTATTGATAATAGTCAAACTGCACTAGACGTCTCTCCTCCAAAAAATACCCATCCCATGACTATTCGGGCCAAGTCTGGTATCGTCAAACCTAAACTCTATACAACAATAGCTGGTTCTGACAATGTATACATTGAACCCGCCACTATTAAAAAAGCTATCAACAACCCATCTTGGCTCAATGAAATGCAGTAATAATTCGATGCTATCTTCGTAATCACACCTGGACTTTGACTGATCTACCTAAAGGGTGTAAAGCTATAGGATGCAAATGGGTCCTCAAATCCAAATTCAATTCTGATGAGAGTTTTCAACGTCACAAGGATAGCAAAAGGTTTTCATCAAAAGGAGGGATTTGATTTCCATGAGACTTTCAATCCTGTTGTAAAACCTACTACCATACGTATTATTCTCACCATTGCTCTTTCCTCATGCTGGATTGCTCATCAAGTTGATGTGAATAACGTCTTTTTGTATGGAAATCTTGAAGAAACGATTTACATGCAACAATCCCCTAGATTGTTAGCTGAAGACAAAAACAAAATCTGTCATCTCCATAAAGCCATCCATGGTTCAACAAATTTAGCCAATTCTTACTTACATTGGGTTTTCAAATTATCAAGAGTGATTCATCCCTCTTTATTCGTTTTTAAGACACTCCATAATTAATTCTCTCTACAAGATATCGGTCCCTTAAACTATTTCTTTGGTATCGAAGTTATTCGCCAGCTCGACAACAATATTCTTTTATCTCAAAAGAAGTATGTTAATGATCTTCTCGCTCATGCCAATATGTTGTCTGCCTCCTCACAACCTACAACTATGATTTCCAGCTCCAAACTATTGGCCAATGGCACCACTTCTATTCCTGATCCTTTCCTTTACAGATCTATCGTTGGAGCTCTTCAATATCTTACCATCACTCGTCCAGGCATCTCCTATGCTGTTAATAAAGTATGTCAACTCATGCATCAATCTCAACTTCACCATTGGAAAGCTATTTAACGCATTCTTCGCTACCTCAAAGGGACTTCCCATCATGGTCTTCGTCTAACTGTTATTACTAAACCAATCATCAAAGAATTTTGTGATGTTGATTGGGGATTTGATATTGATGATCAGAAGTCAACCTCTGACTATTGTGTTTATCTTGGTACAAATTTATTCACTGGTGTTCTCGCAAGCAATGTGTTGTCTCTAGGAGTAGCATCGAAGCTGAATACAAAAGTCTTGTCGATATTTTAATTGAAGTTATCTGACTTCAATCCCTTCTTCATGAATTACATGTCCCACACAATGTTCCCAACGTCTATTGTGATAATCTTGGTGCTGTTTTCCTTGTTGCAAATCCCATTTTCATTCCCGCACAAAACACTTTGAGCTTGACTTATATCTTGTAAGAGATAAAGACTTAAAGAAATAAGTTATTGTCCAACATATTCTTGCTCAACATCAAGTTGTTGATGTATTCACGAAACTTGTTTCTGACACATTGTTCTTCTTCTTTCGTGATAAACTCCTTGTTTCTCCCTACAATAAATTTAAGAGGGATAATAAACATATATAATTGTATCTGGTACAGTTATTTCTATTATTCAAGTTTCTACTATGATATATTGAATAGTTATTTTTTTTCAATCTATTTTCTTCTTTTCTACCGTTATTATAGATAATATAATAAAAATAATAATTTTATAATATATATATATATTTTAAAATTATTATTTAATTTTATAAATATAATTTTATATTTAAATATAATAAACATTTTTTTTATTTGGTTCAATTTTTTTATTTGATATCTAAATTTTGAATTTAAGAAAAAATATATTAAAAAAAATTTAAATAAATTCAATTTTAATTAATTTTTAATTTTTTTTAATTAATTCGATTTTAAATACTTTTATCTATTTTTAAATATAATTTTTTATTTGTAATTTTGAGTATTTTTATTATCTCATTACTACAATTAAATATTTACAGAACTAATATGGTAATATTATCTTAATATTTTGTTAGGTAAGATAAATAGTTAATAAACTAAGAGATGGGAGTGAAAATAGAAAAGGATAATGAAAAATAAAAATAAAATTAGAACGGATAGAAATAAGAGTATCCTAAGAATGACAAATTATTTTTTTCTTACTTGTTTGAATGAATTTCTTATAATAATTTTAAAAAAAAAATGAGTTTCTTGTGTAAGTTAAAATAAAAAAAATAAAAAAATTACATATTTTTTAATTTATATATAAACTAATTTTATTAATGAAGAGATTTATTTTTTTATAGAGATTCTTACAGATAACTTTTTCACGCACATGCCAATTCAATTCAATTCCAATGATGAAAGAAAAGGCTCCAAGAATTTATCCGCGCCTTCAAATTTTCATTTTCATTTTCATTCGAATCAGTTCAAAACGAAACCAGTGTTATTTCTTACACAACCTCCACTTCAATCCTCATGAACCCTAATTGATTCTTCTTCTTCTTCCTCTTCACTGTTACAATGAGAGAGCAACGCGTGGATTCCTTCTATGCTAAGCTTCGCGACTCTGCGTTATCTTCTTCCTCTTCGCCGGTTCTCATATTCCCCTCTACCTCAGACGTCGATTCCCTTTGCGCCTTAAAAATTATCTTTCACATTCTCGAATCCGATTCCATCCAATACGCTTGCTACCCTGTTTCCTCCTTCCACGAGATCCACAAATACACCTCCTCTGCCTCCAACAACGACCCTTTATCCGTTGTTTTGGTCAATTGGGGAAACCACCGGGACCTCCGCAAAGTGCTCACCCTTGGCCCCAACGCTCGCGTCTTCGTCGTCGACAGCCACCGCCCCATACACCTCCGCAACCTTAGCGATCAAAACGACGCCGTTGTTGTCCTCTTCACCAAGAACGACGAGCAGCAGTCCGATCTCGCCTACGACTTTGACCTCACCACGCTCGCCAACGTCACTGCTGCTGACGGAGACGACTCCGAGTCCGAACCGGAATCTGAATCCGAATCTGAAGATGACGGAAATGGATCTAGAAAGAGGAGAAAGAGGAACGACGATGATGAGGAGGATCCGATTAAACTGTACCGGAAGCTGAAGAAGGACTATTACCGATTGGGGACTTTCCATGGGAAGCCCTCCGGGTGTTTGATGTATGAGCTCGCTGACTCTCTCAGGAAGAACAGGAATGAGTTGCTCTGGCTTGCGTGCGTTTCGCTCACAGATCAGTTCGTTCATGAAAGGTTAAGTGATGAGAGGTACCTAGATGGGGTTATGGAGCTTGAGCAGTATATAAACAGTTCTGGTAATTTGGATGTGGTTACTTCGGTTACACTCAAGGATGGTACGAAAATTCGCGCCCCTAATTCGTCGCGGATCACTTATGAGGAGCAGCCAAGGCTAATGCTGTTGCAGGAGTGGAGCTTGTTTGACTCCATGATGTGCTCTTCGTACATTGCCACTAAGTTGAAGACGTGGAATGAGAATGGGGTGAAGAAGTTGAACCTTCTGTTTGGGAGGATGGGGTTTGCTCTTGCTGATTGCCATCAGAAATTTCAGCACATGAATGTGGAGGTGAAGCGGAAGATGAAGGAGGAGTTTGAGCGGTTTTTGCCCGAGTATGGACTCACTGATTTTTACTACAGGAGTTTCCAGAGGACTCTTAAGTATAGTTCTAAGGTTTCTGCTGCAGATGTGGTGTACGGTGTGACGGCTTTGCTTGAGTCTTTTGTGAAATCGGATGGTTCTAGTGCTTCTAAGCAGTTTGGTGTGGCCTATGATGCGCTTTCTTTGAACAATATTGACAGCTTGAGGACTGGGATGCAACATGCCATCAAGATTCAGAGGGCCATTTTAAGGCAAGGGAGTGCTGCGATTACTAAGAATGGGTGTATAAGGAGTGGAAGGAGTTTCCGGTGGCTGAAGCTGGAGGATTCAAGTGATGCTAAGTTGTTGGGGTACCCACAGGCGTTGACTAAATTTTGTTATTTTCTTATGGATGCTTTGAGAGAGAAGGGCGCGACAATGAAGCCTTTGCTTTGTGCTTGTGTATCTCAAGAGCCTGGGAAGGTGCTGATTGTAGGGGTTTGTGGGAGGCCACGTTTGGCTGGGCCTCGTGGGAATGCATTTGGGATTGCATTTAGGACTGCTGCAGAGGAGATTGGAACTGAATTCTTCCATGAGTTATTTGAATCATCATGGATTGTTCTGGATACTTCAGCTGTGAATTCCTTCATGGTTAGGTTGATTGAAAAGCTGTGATGCACTGAATTTCTAGATTAGAATTGGTTCTTTGAGGAAGTGCCTTCTTTGACTGCTGTGCCCGAGACTCAGATTAGTAATAAATGTTTTGCAGTGATTGATGTTGCACCAAGACATGACTCTTTTCTTACTTAATTGTATTGTGATTTATAGCATATTCATTTGACTTTTTTTACTTGTTTCCCCAAATATCTTAGCTTGACACTTTCATGTAACTAGTGTTCTATTTCAAATTAGATGTAACATTGTAACGTTTAATTGAAACTATGAGATCATCTCGGATGAAGTTCACATACATATCTAGTGCCACATTTTCAATTGAAACTATGAGGTCAATCTATTTGTCTTTTGAAGTATTTGCAATGCCTTCTGCCTGAAGTTTAACCTGTTTAAGAAAGGAAGTTAATAAGGAAGTGTGCAGAGCAGGAAGATTAAAATCTGGTATGGGCATTATGGCTACTACTGAAAACTCCAATTAAACATCTTGAACTATGGTTTCAGGAAAGAGGCCAATAACTGATTTCCTGTTTTGAAGGTTTGAAGACAAAATTCCACACCTGTCTAGGCATTTTGTGATCCTGCAGTGATATATATCTTGGGTTAAGTCTCTTGTTTCAAATGAAACTTTTGCTGGGTCGATTATTTTGTTATGATACTTGTTACAAACTATTGTTCTGGCCCTTGGTAGATTATAGGTCTCTTGCCTACAGTCTTTGATGATTTCCAAGTGGATGTGTGTGATCACATGGAATGCATGCAAGGCTGTCATACTTTTTTGGTCATATACAATATATTTAGTCATCGGTTGCAGTTTAATATACTTGAATTTCTAGTTCATTCCTAAGCACATGGACATAGATACTGTTGGACAAGGTCAAGACTTTTTGAGTTGATGATAAAGACGATGGTGATGACCAAGAACTTGAACCTGGAATCTTGGTTTGTCAATAAGCCCAAGAATCAATGCTCTAGTTTTGTTAGAATCTCCCAAGCAAAGTTGAGCTAGTCTTGCTACTTTACCATCCCATTGAAATTTCTTAATTTTTGCTTGTCTTGCTTTATTTAATGAACACTTTCCATTTCTGATGGTTATATGATGTCTGTGTTTTTTTATGTGAACAACAGGCTTGGCTTGATCCTCTGAATATCCCATCAGGGAGGTCATCTGTGTGTGACATTTGAGGAGACCCTTTAAAATTCCTGCTTCAGGTATGTAGGTAATGTCTCATACTATTATTTTATGTGCATATAATTTGTGTTGGTTACACTTGTGGATTGAGATATTACCCTTGAACTGCTAGGTTTTTGCATCAACTTGTAAGGACGTGCATTTCACATGATGCCATTTGATATCGTGAGTCCTTTCATTAAATATCTTCTCTCAGGGATCAGCATGAGAAAATTTCACTGGTGATGTTAGATTGAGAAGCTGTGATGCTGCTGAATTTCTGATTAGAATTGTTTCTTCAAGTAAATGTCTTCTCTAATTGCAGTGCTCCGTGCCTGAGACTAAGATTACCTAATAAGTGGTTGACAGTGGTTGACGTTACACCAAAACAGGACTCTTTTCTTAGTCAAATATTGTGATTCATAGCACACTTAACTTTTCTTGTTTTCCCAAATATGTTAGCTTATACTTTTATGTAAACAAAAGCTTTATTCCAATTTGGATGTAACTTTGAATTGAAACTGGGATATTTTCATGATAATGTTCACATTTCTAGTGCCAAATTATAAATTTTTTGCATTAGAAGATGAGGTTAATATTCTTTTGTCGTTTGAACTCTTGCAATGCCTTCTACCCCAAATTGAACTTGTTAACAAAAAAAGTTAACAAGGACATGTGCAGAGCAATCGTGTAAAAATTATCAAATGTTTTTTTTCCAAGAACATTCAAGCAAAATTCAAGTTCATGTATGGGCGTTATGACTACTGCTAATGCATACACCAGTTAAGAACTTGGGACTTTGGTTTCTGTAAAGGGGCAGTAACTGATGTTAGCTGTTTTGAAGGTTTTAAGATAAACTAAATCCATATCTTTCTAGGCTTTTTGTGATTCTGCAGTGATATCTTAGTCCCTTGTTCCAAATGAAACTTTTGCCTGCCAACTATTTTGTTGTTTCTTGCTCAAACTATTTTTCGGTAGATTTTAGGTGTCTTGTCATACAGTGATAACTTACTTGATGATTTCCTAATGAACATGTTTGATTTATCACATGGAGCCACCTGCAAACCTGTCAAACTTGTCAAACTTTGACTTTGGTGGTTATGTTGAGAGACACAGACCTGCTGGAACTGGACTTTGGTTTACTCATTGCCGTAATATTTGATGAGAGTCATGAGACCATTTATTTAAATTCATATTTTTGTTTTATGAATGTTTACTTGTTTAGTGAAATTTGTGCCCTGGAAGAAAAGCATGTGTTCCTAGTTGTCTAGAGGTCCTTTGGATTACATATTGTAATTATATATTCGTCATGTTACTCATTTGAATTTGTAGAATTGCAATTATTCATTTGGTATCTTTTATGAATTTTATATATCTTTAGATATTTATCTTACATATATCATATTTTATATATTCTTACAATAATTGCTGTATTGGATATGTATCATATTCGATACTTGTATCGTCGTTGTATGAGTTCGAATTATTACGTTTTATCCTCCTTTCTGTTACTGCTTCGTAGTTGCACCACGCTTTTATCAGGAAAAGATAAATACATTTATATTTCAATCTCGGTTACCCAACAAGCTGCACACATTATTGTATAGGATAGTCATTGTTTGATTTTGAACAATTTTATAGTTATTTTGCTTATTTTTATATAGCATATAATACATCGCCTGCTTGCCCATTAATATTATTGGATTAACACTTTTTTTTATAACTTATGTCTTTGAACTACATGTATGTACATCAAGTTTTATAATATATAAGTTGCATTAATTAAGAAAAATAATATATGATTTTGAGATCTATCAAAATTTATTTTAAAATCAATTATTATGCTAAATTGTTTAATAAATAGATAAGATGTATCTTAATAAAATTTGTTTTTTTTAAGTTTATCATTATAAATGGTGTGATATCTAACATAGAGATAAGATCTTAATTATTAGTTAAAATCTATATTATTCAAGTACTAATAAATCAAAACCTTTTCAATCAAGTATGGAGTATACTGAGCATAATAATTAATTGGCCGAAACTCTCTCGGTCAATAATATACCAAGAGTTCAGATATAAATAAGGTTAAATATTAATCATAGATTAAGTAATGTGAAAATTAAAATAAACTAGGTGTAAAAACCCTACACAAGGTCCACCAAATAAGACTCATAAAAGATAGTATAAATGAGAAATATGAATTCTAATTCCAATTGAATATATAATAATATTTGTTGGACATTTACTCATCGTCAAAACGTTTTCGTAGATATCCCTTCTTATTTTGGAACGAAAAGAATTCAGAAGAATTACCGACCAAACAAATATCAAGAAAAAAAAAAGTGAAGTCTAATGAAGACATATATTGAAATACCTAGTTTCTATCTAATTCTAGTAAAAACTTCTTAAATTTGTCCATTAGTCTTCTTTACTTAAATTTGATTCCTCTAATGTTCTTTCTATCTTTCAACTATCTTATCGTGAGTTGGCACCCGCACAAAATTGCTTGCCAGCAGATGAAACTCTCTCCACCTGTTGGTTGACCCGACAAAAAAGTTGAACAACACCTCATTGGAGCCTCAAAGGTCACTATGGTTAAGATTTGTATATTTTACAAGGTTTTATTTGCTTCTTGATAATGAAAATATGGTCACTTTTAGACTAAGTAAAAAAAATGTTAAAATTGATTGTAATATTGTGTGCATAACAATCTAATCCTAATTCAAAGGTGTGAGGTGGCAAGATATTTAAATTTGTAACTGCGATGAAATTGTGAAGGTAAACAAGCTTGACATTTTTACATGATAACAAAACTAAGTGATTAAAGGTTACTGTGTAAAATTTTGTACCGACTATTTAGCTTCTTGTTAGTGCACATCCTGAGATCATTACCATTCAGTTGAAGCAACGATGGTGGACTGAGTTTGAGATCATCATTTAAGATGAAAGTGAAAATAGTAGACAGAAGGGAGGTTAATACCTTCAGCTAATTTGATCTCAAGGAACAGGATTGATGACATTGAATTCCCTTTTGGATAATTTTCAGGTATTATAGCTCTTTTTTCAATATTATTTGTAAATCATATTGCCTGTAAACATGGTGATCGATACAAAAATCTGTCTCTAAAAGTAAAAACATAAAATTTAAAATAGGATGGAACTAAACTCAAATTATTGAATGCGAAATAAACATATTGGATGAAAAAAATTCCCTAAAAAACATTCAGTCAACTTTATCGATAAAATCAAAATTAGTAATATTTTACATCCATATCACGATCATCTTTCTAAAAAAAAAGTAGAATATCTATAGACTAAAAGGTAATTTTTCGAACTATATAGACGAAATATATAATTAAAATAAGTTACTCATTGTTATCGGAAATGAAGGAAATCCTTCTGAACCTACACACTAACCAAGACAAGATTATTATTCATTAAATGAATTATCATATAGTTAAAGGTGAACAATTGACAATTTCAAACAGAAGATGAACTCTTTTAAGAACGAACATAACTTACATAGACCAAGAAATCTATTTCTGGAAGTTTTTTATTGAATATGATCAATTTCAGTTAAGCTGCAGGTGATCAACACAAGGACTAGAATCACAGCCCCATCAATTCATTATAAAAGAATTGTATCATAAATCTTGTATATCCCAGCTAAATACAGAAAATTGAATTATAAAGCGTGACAGTTACATAACAAAAGATTAAAAAGGACAAATCACAATCTTGCACGCAGAACTGAGCAAAGGAAAGACAGAGAGAAGGAGAAAAAGGCACAGATTTAAGACAATCATACGTCTACAATGTTTTCCCGGGAAGAGAGAGCCTTGAATATTTACAAGTGATAGACCACAACTCAAGACAATTCCCAACCCTATTTTTATCTTTTCTCTTCAGATTATAATTCATACTTTCACATACATCATTTTTTTCCCCAGCAAAAGCAGCAACTCTGAAGAAGCAAGGTTAGAAACAAAGAAAAGCAATGAAATATCAGTACGATGAAGACTTTTAAGTTAAAGATGTACTGTCTAAAGATTAAACAGGTGTTGCAGGCATACCTGAGCTTTGTCATCAGCAGGTTGACTCCGAGCAGCATATTGTCTAGCATTAGGCGTGGCTGGTCCACCCCCATCCCCCTCCAGCTTCTCCTCCCGCACTTTGTTGAAAATATGAGTGTAGCCATCAGCTGATGCAGGGTTGCTCTCATCCCACTCACCAAATTTTGGAACAGCAGTACCTTTATCAGGCTGCCATATCAGAATGCTATAAATTAGAAATTATTGCAAAGGAAAGTCTCATTAAGATTTCTAAATCAAATCCTTACAATATTCATGATTTTTACATTTCTTGCCACACATGGTTTAAGGAGTAACAAATTGATAATTTGAATTTGAGGAAATAGAAAAATCAATCTTATTCATATTGAAAATTCATATAAGATTGTACATATATAGAGGTGAAATAAAAATAGAAGGTTGAAAATAAGATACCAGCCGCAAATATTAAGAAATATTAAGAGAATAAAATCATTATCAAAATGGAATAAAATAATTATAAAGATATGTAAAAATCTGTCATAATGGAGACTCTGGCAACGTAATCTAAAGATCTGATTACGTGTATTAGAATCTGACTGATCACGTGTATTAAGGAGAAGATAAAACTTACAGTTTCATCCCCTCGGTTAGAAGGTCTTAATCGGGACCTTCCTGGGGTACCATGGCTGCTGTCATGTGAATTCTTAACTTCCCAAGAAGGACTATCTCTGCCAGGGGTTTTTGCCTGGCGATGAAGGGGTGAACGGTCAATGTTGTGTTCAGATCCAGTAGTTTGTCTTGAAGGTCTTCTACGGTTGTCAGCAGAACCTACTCCCTGGCCTCGATGAGCAGAATCAGTGCCACTCTTATTGCTGCCATTGTCATGGCGAGCTGGAGAGTCAGTCAAATGTTTAGCATCACCATCCTCCCTGCTCTTTTGTAAATCATTCGCAGATCTCACTGATCCCTTTCCAGATGGATCCTCTGAATGAACTCTTGGTTTTGAATGGGGTAGGTCAGCAGAAGAAACTAGATCTGAATTTTCCTTGGGCTCATTTGGATTAATAATCTTTGAACCAGGTTGACCTTTCTGAGCTTTGTCAGAATAAGCTGTATCTGAAACATTTTCTTCATTCTCCCGATTGCCAAACTTTGGATCATGAGAATGTTGCTGTCAAATAGAAACATTAAAAAGGTTCTGTTAAGTAACTATACAAGATTGAAACGCTATGGATGTCATTCCAGTATCACAATAAGAGTCATCAACGGAAAAATAACAAAGAAGGGAAATAAATGATATGGCTCCTCTTGCTTTTCTTTGTAATAAGGATCATCTTTTGGCATTTCAAGAGATTGAACATGTTAAGAGATTATTTCCATAACAAAGTGCTGTTATGAGAATAGCTGCATTCTGCAGTATATACCATATAGTACATTGGGATCTATTTCACTTAGAATGTAAAATGGTAGAAGAACAGCTAGCAGAGGATGATACCATCAAACTCAATTTAAGTAAGAGACTTCTGATCAGAATGTGTGTATAAATAAGAAAGAATCAAATGAAAGCACCTCGGTTAAGCACTGAAAACTAAGTGCATGTTTGGAAATCCGTTCCAGATAATTCAACAGTACTTTTTATTCAAAAGATACACTTCATTTCCTTCCACCAACATACTTTTGCCACCCAACCACCCGATCCCCAAACATACCTTAAAATTTTCCCAAAGCAAATGTAGTAGTAAACATTAAAGTACAAAAGTCAAGCTTCCTTCAAAAACAGTAAAATACTACAAGCAGTGCATAACCAGAAACAAAATTTATCCATCTAACTTGTTTCTCATCCATTATTATCCATCAAAACAAATCCCCACGGAACTCTCAAATGGTGGAAGGATTATGCAGAGAAAAACTCCAAATAACCTTTTACAAAGTTTCATGCAACAGAACAATGCACAATATACAGGAATGCATAATCAAAAGAAAAAGCCTATAATTCCATATTTTAGGATATGATTTTTTACTTATCCCCACTCTTGTGAGTGGCAATATATTATTCATAACCTAGGTAAAAAATAAAGCAGATACCTAGGAAGTAATGTAAGAGAAGTTTTTTTTTTTTTTTTTTCTGTATCTATGAAACCAGGGAAGGAGGCATGGGAAAATGGAATTAACAGAGATCAAACCCCCCAACCAACAGCAGGCCCCTAAGCTTAAAGATCAGGGGAGGTGCCATGTAAGCTAAGACTCATCAATACAGAACGGTCATTAAAAAATTAATTTGCATCTCACCTTTTCTAATCTTCATTTCATTTTCCTTGCTTTGTCTTTAATCTCTTTTGCCCTCTCTAGTATGGTATCTCTCAGCACTTACTATATTACTCTCAGGTATTTTTTTATCCATTTACACATTTATAATCATTATATTAATAAAAAAATGAAATTTATTATAAGCATTAAAAGATTGTTTTCATCAATTCTTGCATTTATTTTTTTACATACTTGCCTTTTTTCTTGACCAATTAATCTCCATTACATTCAACTTTTTGCTAAAGAAAATTTAAGTCCTTGCAGCCATATTGATAAGACAGACAACATGGTTAAAAGGTTGATGCAATTTAAAATTTATTATTTACTAACCTTGTGTAATTGTTATTTGCTATATCATGGCATTTTAAGATGTCTGTTAGTTCAATTTAATGTAATCAAGCTTATAGTTTCCATTCTTTACGACAGAGTAGTATGTTCACATATCACTCCATTGAATTCAAGTGACCAACAGGTAATTACGTCCATGTTCATCTCCATTCCTTGGGAACCGAAAAAAGAGAAAGAGCTTTAGTGTTGAAACTGGCTCATAAAAGACTTTATTTATGAGTCTCTTGTGCTATCATAAGTTCAATAATTCTGAATACTCTTGCAAGATTGAATAACTTCAAGAAATTTCCTTTGATTTTGAGGAAAAGGCTACAGATTAATTATATCTCTAAGGCTAGCAAGAACATTTCCAACATCCAGGTTCCAAAGAAGCAAAGCTACTATCATTCTGCGTTAGGACTATGAGAAAGGGGGAGTTAATAGGAAAGTTAGAATATTGATGAGTTGGTTAGTTAGAGGGGTTGTTAATTAGGTAAAAGTAGGGGAAGAATAGAAGTAGACATTTACATTTGTTGTCATTGTAAATTGAGCCTTAACACCATTTATGAAGGGTAAACCCTTGGAGGAGCGATTTCTCTTCTATTCAATAAAATATTTCTTTTCTTTCTCATTCCGATTGTTGCTTTCTAACATTCTGTAATTACATTATATAACCACCTGGTATCTTTCAGAAGGCATAATACAACTCAAAATACAAGTTTAGTACTGTTGTTACATGAAGTCATGAAGAATTTTCTAGGTCGAATCTTTTTAAAATTCACTTTCATCCTACAAGGTTGATTCATGACAATTTGCTTGTTGAAATAAGTTTTAGAGCTACTGTTGTAAAAAGTCATAAAATTATTTTTTAGGTCTAATATTTTAGAAAGTCTCTTTCTTAAGTTCATCATACAAGGTTGAGACATGACAATTTGCTTGTTAAACAGTTGCAGTTGATTTGTTTACATTTTCATCAAGTTCAATTTAGATTTCTCAATTCTAGTTTCAAAAGGCTGGAGGATGTTCAAACCAACATACCATAGCTTAGTTTAGGAACCCTATATTTAATTTACAAACATAACAATTTCACATCAATAAATACATAGTTTCAAAATCAGCACAACTTAAGAGCATTATTTTCACTCTCATCTCTTCCATCACACCATCCATTATATATTAAAAAAGACGTTGCATATACTCATACCACTGAAAGTCACCAACTAATTAAAAGTCAAATTCATATGAAGCAGTAAATTTCCCTGTAAAATTTATTATGTTGTCAGTTGATATTACACAAGAGTCATCATTATTTGGAAAACCGAAAAGATTTTAGTAATTTTCTCAGGAAAGAAAAGCTCAAAGGTGCCTTTTTGTTTCAAAGGTCAGATACATTTGAGATACAGCTGACAGTAGATTTATCTGGATCTGCAAGTGTGGGTATATTAAATGAAAAGGATAACTTAGAGCTGCAAAGCTCCAACCATGGTGGGGTCCAGGGAAATGCTTTGACCCAATAAGGGAACAAAAAAATGATGGCTATGTTGGATGGAGTAACTTTGGAGCTAGGATCTGATCATCCAGTTTCAATATTACATTAGTCTATAAAAAAAACCATGTTTAGAGGGTTCAATTTCCTTCATTGCCTCTATCCTTACCATGTTATGCATTATGCGGGACCACTCCAAAAGTAGATCTTTAACTTCCCTTTTCTGGCTTTTCATCTTTAAAAAGCAAGAAATTTTGTAAACTATAGCATGATTGTTGTAAGATGCTTTGCAAGCCAACTATGTGAAAAAAATTAGCTGATAATATAAAGTTCCAATTTTCTTTGTTATGTGGCCGGATCATCAGATCCTAGCTCCAAAATAATTTTATCCAACATATTCATCTTTTTTCATCTTATAGTTGGCACTTTGGTTGTCTTTTTTTGCTTACCTGAACAAAAGTTGTAGACACAGCTTTTCAAAGTTGCTTAGACATCTCTAGATGATATATAAAGCCTGCTAAAGTCATTAATTTTGTAATAAATAAAAAAATAGGCTTCTTAAGCTTATGAATTAACCAACATTTGCTCCTTGCCTCATTTTGAACTTGATATATAAGGATATGAATACAACATATAGGTGAATTCAAATGTGTAAATTATATCACAATATATAAAGTAGACTTTGATGGAAAGTCGAAAAAGCAGCCATTCAGGGGCACATGTTTTCCCCCTTTATATATAGAATATTATAATATCTCTAAAACAAATTAAATAAAAGAAGTCTTCGTTATGGTTTCTAATTTTTAATCTGGATCCCTAAAATATGCAGAAATTAAGATCCAACACGATCTAGCTCCATCCACTCAAACATAGCACTATTATACATTAACATCTTTATCTTCCTATAATGTTGTGAAGTTTTTAGTTTTTACTATTGTAAACTTTTAGACATGGGATAGCACCAACCTGTACTATTAAAAAAAAATTACAAACAGCAGACCTAGTTGTTTCGTCTATGTTAATTCAATCAAAAATTATATTCAGAGTAAGAACTTTTGTTTTTCCACTATGCAAATATTAATGCACATACAAGTACAACCCTTACAGGATACTTGATGCATACCAAACAGATTCAGAAGTAAAAAATCCATGAAAACAAAAGAAACCATTTCATAACGCTAAGTTAAAATTTCAATAAACCTGATTTAAGCAACTAGTTTCCACCATAAACTCAAAATCATACATGTTAAAATGAATTGCATCATGATCCCAATCAGCAGAGACATAAAGGGATGACAAACCAGAAAAAAAAAAAAAAAAACCAAATTTTGGCCAACTGTATCAGAGCTTCAGAACATGAAGGTATGAACAGTGGAAAGAAAAGACAACCATAAAAATAAAAAGGACTCGAACAAAAGATTGCAACATAATGCAAGAGATTGAAACTCTAATTCCCTACCCTTTTCCTCAAATTTTGTCAGCAGCAAGGGACACACACACAAGACAAGGAAAAGTGAAAGAGGAGAGAGAAGTGGAAGAACTCACAGCCATTTCCTGCTAAACTGAGCTCGGAAAACAACACAAAAACCACTACCCAGAAGTGGTAGAGATGAATTGCTGAAGAAAGTTGAGATTTTTTCTTTGGATCAGAGCCTGGAAAGGTGAAAGCTGAGAGCACCCGACAAGTCTCTCCACAGAATGAAAAGACCAAGAAAGAGTGAGAAAGAAGGAAGCTTAGAGAGAGAGGTTTATGAACCACACTGACCGGCGCCACCGGTAATGTTTGACCATTCTCTTTTTCTCTCTGTAATTTCTTCTATGTTTCTTCTGCTTCAATTTCATGTCTTTTTCCCTTTACTGCCATGGTCTTTAGATTTTCATTTATATTAGATTTTTTTTTTCTCAATGGTTGAAAAGAGAAATAGAAGTAGAAAAAGATAAGAAATAAAGTAAATAATAATAATTTTGTTTAACTTAATATCATATCACATTTGTCATTCATCTTCATTCAATGAGCAAGATACAAAATTCTAATACTTGTGAATAAAAATTATGTTTTTATAATTGAAGATTAATGTTTTATCATAATCATACACAGTTTTCTTTCTGTGTTTAAAGCTAAAAGGTAAATCTTTTGAATCCAAGGAACATTAAATTACCAACATTCTTTACAATTTTTCATAGGACTTTCATTTATTTATTTTATCTTACCATCACTCATGAGTAATTAATATGTGATAAATAGAGGATTAGTTTGAAAAAATCTCTAAAAAGACAGAAGAATATAAAATAAAATCCATTGAATTTTTCTCAGAAACTAAAATTAACTATTTACCTTTTTATATCGCAAGGTGCAGTGTTTTTAAAAGTAAAATGTTCTACTTTTCCGACATTTGGCATCTCAGACCAAAACCACAATTATTAATAATTTAATTATTGGACTGACATAATTTACATTAGATATTCTCTCATGTTATTTAAGGATTTAATCCTTTTATTTCAATGGTTTTGGATTCTTATATGTGTGTGTTTTTTCTTCAGAATGACGTGTGAAAGGGACATGCATTTCATAATTCACTAATAATATTAACAGTTTCTTAGATATGCCAGTGTTGCTTTCAATTTGTTGGTTACACTTTTTCTTTCATCTTCAAAACCCTGAAAATAAAAAGAACAAACATGAAACATGGTTTTAACCCATTTCCAGAATCTTGATTAAAAGTAAAATTCCATTGAAACTAAGAAAAATTAAGAAAAAATTTATTCCAATTTTTTTCTTATAAAAATAAAGTGGACAAAAGAGAAAGTTAAATTGATCTTGACATCAAACTCTTCATTGTTTAAAAGGATATATTTCAATTTTTTCAATCACATTCTTATGAAAATAAAGTTGACGATTTATAAATTTAATCTCGTCAAAGATAGACCCATGTTATCTTCCAAATATATTTATGACAAATTATAATTTAAAATTTTCATTTCCTAATAATTTTTTGCCTATTTAAATTATATTTTAGTTTCAGATTCAAATAAATTGGTAGAATGCCTCTTTACATTTCATTTGTCTCATTTTTCTTCTTCTAATTACGAGCATTTTATATGAAAATGGTAGTAAAAGGAAAATAAATGGTCTGAAGAAGGTTGATTAATGTCTTTGTACCAAATAAAGTAGATGTAGACCAGTAGTTCGAAAAAGTGGAAATCTTGAAAAAGAAAATATTTTTTTCATTTCACTGAAAGAAAAAAATTGGCGTGTCATGAACACAAGACATCAGATTCACACAGGCGGTGTTGTTGAAATGCTTGACTCAATTCTTCACTATTTTTGTTTTCTTTGACACCTTTCTCAATGCACCAAACCCTTTTTTGGAGCCTTCACATACTCAAATCAAACCTTCTACACGAACAAGTCTCTCTCAAAAGGGTATAAAGACCTCTCCTTTCCCAAAACTTGTCTCTTTTTTCTACTTCAACCATCACCAGTGGAATTTTGAGCCTTTCCCTCGAAATTAATGTATGTCAAGACTCGAGCATTGATGCTGCAAATCAGTTTTTTATTTGCACATTCATGTGGGTCACTGCGTGCTTTTCTCAGTTTCAGCAAAGTGATAAAAGGGTCTGTGTGAGTGTGACTTGAGGAGGGTGGGTCATTCCTTCATAACAGTTCGGGGGTTGCCTTGTGTTCTTTTCATCTTGGAGCATGAGTTTGCTTGTGGGGTGGATTTTAATTTTCAAACCATAAGTGTTAGCACCCCAGTTGGCAAAATTAAGGATTTTTATAATTACAGTGAAGTGCGGGCATTTGTTTTAGTTGAAGGAGCGAAAGGATGATTCAGCTGTTGTTCTTGGTGATTTTTGCTGAGGGAGTTTTGGCATTTCTTTTGTTGGTGAAGATAGGACCATTGAGAGATCTTGTGATAAAGAGCCTGGATCAATTGAAGACGGGGAAGGGTCCAGCTACAGTAAAAACTATTGCTGGTACCATGTCTGTGATTCTCCTTTCAAGTCTCATGAGCATTGTCAAGATCCAGAACAAAGGTGCTAAACTTGGTATTATGTCGCCCATGGATCAAGTTCTGTGGAGAACTCACTTGCTTGAGGCTTCCCTCATGGGTGCGTTTATGTTCCTTTTATCTGGCTTATTTGCATCCTTGTTTATTGTTTTATTACTTATTATACACTTTATGATTTTTCTTAGTTTTAAGGCTCCAAATGCTGACGTGCCTTTTTTTGCTTGACCCTTCTTTAGTAGGGGCATTAGTTGAAGAAGGGCCTTAGTTGTATGAAGTGTTTAAAATTGATTAGTGTTTGATGCATTTTAATGCTTACCATTTTTGTCAGTTTTAAACTAAAAGAATTATTGTTAATGCACATGCTAGTTCCTGAAAGAAAGGTTTTGAATCATGGTTCCACGGTGGTGGTGGTTTTGTTGCAGCTGTAGATTGACGTGGTGATACCACAATCACATATGGTTATGTGGTATATTGGTGATTTAAAAACCGTTCAGGAAAGACAATGAAATAATGTGCTAGGGTGTGGTTTTCATTTTAATTAGTTCTTCTCATGCAATGAAAACGTCTGTATAGATAATAGAGAACATTCTTCTGCACATGGTTTTTTGAGGTTGGTGGTATCTTTCTCTAAAGAATGTATCATGTCCACAAAAATGGTCTAATGAATATCTTTATATAACTGTTTGATTAAGGCCTCTGAAAATTGTCTGTTGTTGCTCTGTTATCGAACTTGTTCTAGAAAATATATCCATAACCTCTTCAATTTAAAAGAAACTTAGATGGAATAGTGTTCATTATTAAGTTGCTATTAGAAAATTGACACATAAAAAGATCCTTTTGTTTCATACCCAACTTTGTTCTGATTCTTGATCTTTCTGAATTTAACTGTCGTATTGGACCAAAATGATTTACTTAGAGTTTCGGTTACTGGAGTATGGAATTGAAATATAGATTAGAAGAGGAATGGTGTTCTTCATTCTTCAGTCAAGATTACAGTTTTTGTTCCTAAATTCTAATCCATACCTTACAAATATGCATTGTACATGTATAACATTACTAGTTCATATTCTTTAATCTGCCAGCTTCTGTGATTGATTCCTAGATGATTCTCATTAACACCACCCTTTTAACATCATAGATATATGTTTGTATAAGCATGACTCATGAGTTTTAGATATTTTCTTTAACTCCTTTGTTATTGATATTTCACCCATGGTAACTTTGTGATGCCCTTTACTGAATATTAATGTCACAAACTTACAATTAATATTGTTCTAATATAACATCAGTAGATAAGAGCTCACTCTTAAAAGCAATGACGTTAGGAGTAGTGATGTAGACCAAAAAATGGGTTTAAACTTTAGGATCTATTAAAGTAAGCCTAAAAACCAAAATCAAACCATAGCAACATGATCTCTCTCAATAGGTTGTTTTATAATGTTTTAATAATAATAGGATTCAACCAATAAGATCATAGAAATCTCTCAAGGACACATGAACATAAAAATGAATGTGAAACCCATTTTTGAACCAGTGATAGAATCAACAAAACATAGCATAAAAATAAGAACACGGGCTAATATTTGGTAGAATTGAATTAAAAACATGAGAAGGCAAGAATTAATAGGAATTCATGGATCAAATCCTATGAATGGGTATGAAACCATTTTGGTTCCAACAACTAGAAGAAGAACTAACCAAAGAAATACAAAATGCTAAAAGGATTAGAAGATGATGAACATGCCAGTTGAAGAATAAAGATAAGTGCAGAGGAAAATTGGCATTTAAATATAAGAAATCCAAGATAAGGTTCAAAGAGAGAGGTTCATACCACTCAAGAGATAAATCTCAGTCGAGGAGAGAAAATAGTTCTCAATTCTATTATTTCTTCAATGAATAAATTTAGAAGGGACATGACACCTAATTAAAGAAATCTAGGACTGAAAATGGGTTTCTAATGTAAGCTAATGGGTGTTTGTTTCCAAACTGAGGCTATGTTGTATCCAAACACTCTAAAAAAGGTGAAAAATATGCAATATATGTGTGTCTAGTGTCTTGGTGTGCTATATTTTTGGACATTAGGTGTTAGACATGTTGTGTCTGTTCTGCCTTAATAAACTCGGAATGAAAGAAGATGAACCCAGAAGTCCAGAACAGAACTCAAGAAGGACCCAGTTGGTCAAAGAGGAACCTAGGCGAACTCAGAACCATAGAAAGAAGACAAAGTGAAGAGACTGATACAACAAAGGTAAAATGAGACCAAGCTAAGTTGACCTGAATCTTGAAGAGAGAAGATAAAATGAAAAGGAGGCAGAAAAGAGAAAGCCAAATGAAGCAAATAAAAGTGGTTCAGATGTTTTTTAAATTAAAAAAAAACTTTCAAGAAGCACATTAAGTTTGTACCTTTTTGGTGATCTTACTTGTAAGCTCATTTGATCCCAAAGTTCCCACAAAATAATGAGCTGGAACTTGGAATTCCGATTGCCCAGCCTTTAAAAAATCATAAAATTGTGTGATCCTACTTAAGATCATGATTTTGACTACCTTGATGGCAGTATTAAGAACAATACAGTAAGCAGTTTATAGAGTTGAATAAGCTGATGTGAACTTCGGTTGAACGTATGAAACATCATTTTATGGTATTATTCATCTCATGTTTAACGATCATCTGGTTGAAGAAATATCTATGCAGGTCAAAAGTTAATTAGGAAGCTGTAATGAATTACAAAAAATGCTTCTTAGTGTGTGCTAGGGGCATGATGATGGCTTTTTATCTTGTATGGTGTTTTTAGCAAGGTAGTCAAAATCGAGATCTTATCCAAAATCAGAAAGAGAAGTATGGATTGTACATTGGGAGATTTTAACATGGACCATAAGATCTTACAAAATTTAAGAAAATTCATATATATGCACACATAATTGAACTTCAATTTAACATGAAGGAAAAAAAATAACAGTATAATAAGCATATAAAACAGTAAGCCAATAGATGTAATGTAATTATATAGTAAATACCCTTAATTGCAAAATCGTAAATCCTTCCTAGTTACAAAAGTAAGCCAATACCTACATGCTAGTTACGATCTTGAGGTGTAGCTTCATCCATGTCAAGCTCTATACACCACCATTTTTTCAGAACTTCGATATTATAATTTGCTCATATCTCTAGTTAGTCCAATAGTAGGTGACGCAATAAGTCTAACAAACTTCACTAGAATAGGTTTTAATTTCGTATTAGAAATGGTAAGGGGTGATTAACTTAACCATAAAAATCAACTTTTAAGGTGAGGTTTATATATTATGATTTGATCATATTTTTAGTCGATGTAAGATTACCAACATTCATAACTAAGGTTCTAGCATATAGAATTTGAATTTGAAGTATTTGCATCTGCTGTGGTGATGTTTTATTTACTTATTTTTTGTAGAGATGTGCTGTTGTATGCAGCAAGTTTAGTCTGCAATTAAGTGCATAAGAAGATCTCCAATCTTGTCTTTTCTCTTTTCTTCTAGATGTTGTTCATTTTGATGCTGTGAGGAGACTGTGCACCAATGTTCTTGTGTGTGTTTTTAGGGCCTGTTTATTTTTAGGAAATGTTGTTGTTTTCATTGATAATTACACAAATCTCAACAGGAAATAAAGTGACATTTTTGTTTTTATTTGTAAAAATAGAAAATGAAACAAAAACATTTTTACTCAAGCATTATTATACATCTTAAACTAGATTATCTTGTCTTAAATGAATTTTTTTTGTCTTGCAGGTTTTACATTATTCCTTGGATTCCTAATTGATCGTATCCACCATTATCTTCAAAAACTTGTTAATATAAGGAACAATGCAGGAGCTTCAAAAGAAGAATTGGAAAACGTTAAAAAGGAAATTGTCCAACTTAAAGAAAAGGATGAGAAAGCTTCCAAGGAGATAAAACAGCTGAAGGAAGAACTTTCACGAGTGTCCGAAAGTTTGAAAAAGGTAAAATTGGAATCTGAAGAGCAGGACAAGAAAGTTGAGACTGCCGAAGCACATGTTGCTTCCCTCCAAAAGCAAGCCGCAGATCTACTACTTGAATATGACAGACTCTTAGAAGACAATCAAAATCTTCAGGCTCAAATGGGACATAAGACTTGAGAAATGAGTGAGATTCATTGATAAACAAAGTTTTGGGGTGAGATTTCATCATAACCATCCCTGGTTTGGTTGCAAAATCTTTGTTTAGGAAAAAAAAAATTTTTTGGTCCTTTTTGAAAATGCAATATTGACCAAAAGAGCTCTCTGTTAAGTTTATAAGTTTTGCAGTTCTTTTCAGTTTGTTCTCGCTTTTGTTATTAGATCGTTGCTTAACAAATGCTCCATCTAATCTTTTGTTTTTACACCTTCCTTTTGTTGTTTTGATGGATATATCTTAGTCGAGGTATTATTGGCGGGACAAATACTTCTCAAGAATTAGCAAAGGGTTTGTTGAATTTCAACATTATAATTGTTCCTTGAGATGCATCTGGCCATACCATTTTATGCATAAACACACTCTTAGGAGTAATATCATAGGTTCTACAACCTGCACCCATTGCTTCTCAGGTCAGAAATTCATAGAATACATTTGTTAGCTAAACAAGTCTACATACAAATACTAGAGAATAGAAAGTAGATAGGTTCAGTATGCTATTTCAGACTGATAAATGCGTGTCTATATAATTTTTTTAGGCATCAGATTCACATCTAAGAGATCAGATTACATCTTTTATCAGACAATGTTATAGCTAAAATATATGGAGAGGGCTTCCTTCTGCAAAGTAGTATGTTTGTGAAAAACTGAACTACAGTTTGAATTTGAAAGATACGCTCCATTGTGAAGTGTTGTGTAGCAGTGGAGTGTATGTAGCGAGTCCTACATTGTAAACAGTGATGACAGCTTTTGATAGAAGATAAAGCAACTCTGATCAGCTGTTATATTGAAACTTGAAATCCCTTGCCAATGATGTTAAATAGAATTGTTAGTGAATGTATAACTCCATCAAAGTATTGACTATAAATTATTTTACCAGTGCAAGTATTACATTCAAATTGTTTTTTCTTTTATGCATATGGATCATTTGTATAGATTGAATTACTTGTAGGACTGTGTATTTATCAGAGGAGTTAACTATTTTTTAAGAATAAAGAAGAATGAATAAGATATAAATGAAATTAAGGACTTAAATGAGAAATGTTCTACTTTAGATTAAGAAAAAATGGAGGGGAATGTAAGGATTGAAAACAAAGAAGTACAATCTTGTGTTCCTTTTACTAGCTGTGGAACTCTAAAATAGAATAGAGAATTTGAAGTTTTATTACATCAATTAAGAAAACATATTTTCTCATTTCTTTATTATACATAGATGTGGTCCCTTTTAAATTGAATTTAAATTTATTTTTCTTGTTTTTAAATAAATTGGATTATGATTTAGGTAATAAACGAATTAACATAATTAATTTTATAAAGAGTTTAGTAAGAATTGTGACTTTAATAAATTATGTTTTTTATTAATATATATTTTTCAATTTTATATATAAAAATATAATTTACATCAAAATATCTAACTATTGCAAGTGATATTTTTCTTTCATAATATACATTTTTTATAATATCATGATAAAATAAATAAACATTAAAAATAAGAACATATTTAAATAATAATTTCCTTACAAAATTATATTTTGTGTGAAGTTACCCCAACACATTAAACGTAAAATTATTAATTATTTATAAACGCCGTCTGTGGGAATCGAACCCACGACCACGTGGTTAAAAGCCACGCGCTCTACCAGCTGAGCTAAGACGGCCAGATATTAATTAAAATTAATATTTATTATTTAATTAGTTATTTATAATATAAAGTTTTAATTTCGCACCTCTTTTTTTGTCTTCAACCTCTCCGAATCTGCACACCTGAATCAACAATGGTGGAAATCTCCGATTCTCCATCAACTTCAAAACCCGTAGAAGAAAACACGCAAACCCAGACGCCACAACTCGACTCCAAAACCACCCGGAACACAAAACCCGGAATCAAACGCCTCATCATCAGTGTCTCTGTGCTTCTCTCATTCATCCTAGGTCTCTCCCTCCCATCTCTCTCAAACACTTCTCATCTTCAAATATTTTATTATTAATTAAATTATTTGTTTATTTTTTGTCATTGCAGGTTTTCCTCTTCTGTGGAAATCCATTGAAATCTACCGCGCGCCTCTCCCTTTCGATCGAATTGACTCCTTCTCGTCCCAAGTCGAATCGACTCCCCTGTCCTTCCCATGCCGCTTTCAAGCCATTTTTATCGGTTTCAATTTCAAGGCTTCTCACCGCGAGTTGGCAGCCGCGATCACGAGGAAAATGTCGGACCTTGGTCCCGGCGGCGACTGCGGTTGCGGTGGCAATTACTCCGTTGGCGTGGCGGTGGAAATGGGTGACGTTAGTGCGTTTGATTTTGGTGGGAAGTTGCGGGGTGGTGACGAGGATGCTGATGAATGGGTGAGGAGTGTGGTGAGTGAGTATGGAGGAGGGAATGCTTATAGCGTCGTGGTGGTGAATGAAGAGGCGGAAGTGAGGAGTGTGGTGGGGAAGTATCGGCACGCGTGGATTGTAGGGCGGGTTGAGGAGGAGGAGGCGTTGTTGCGTGTGGCTGAGATCTTTGTTAAGGTTTTTGTTAATGGAGCAGACGAGGAAGGTTCAGTTCGCAGCGAGTTTATGCCTGTTGGTGCTGATGGGAGGATTGTTCTGTCTTTCAGTTTGCTCAATGCAGACCCTCGTGATTGGATATATGATTGGTATGAATTGTTAAATGGAATTTTGCTCACATTGGAATCAATTGTGAAATGGAATGATTGAGGCACTATTTCTGTTTTATAAAGAGTTGATGTGTGATTTGATTCATTAAGTAAGGTGCAGCTTGTGTTGCATTGTTGCTTGGAAGTTTTCATTTATACAAATTAGTTGTTTGAGAGATGAGATTATTTGCAAGTTGATGGCTAACTAGGGAAACTTGTTATCATGTCGACAGTTTTGGAGATCAGTTCTATAGATTTGCACTTTAATGAACCAATAATATCACCCTATTGTAATTGTAAAATATTTACCCATGAAAGTTGAGGCAGATACAGAATGCACCTGCTCCAACTTGTGCCAGAGTTGGTGATTTTATGATTGGGTAAAGGCAAAGATTAACCATGCTGATGTTAATATTCGCTGACCTGTTATATAATGTAGGTCACATAATTTCCTGTCAGGTCAGGATTATTTGCTAATGAATCTTTTGAATAGTATCAATTTGAAGTTTTTGTGATGATCATATTGTAGGAATTTTCGTGAAATTGATGAGACTTTGTTACAACCGGTGATTGAGGCTTTACAACCTATAGCAAACATCAGTGTTGAAAGCCAGGTGAAATCTTGTAAATATAACAATTACTACAAGAATCATTGGATTCCATAGATTAAATTATTTATTTTTCCTCCCATTTTGCAGGTCTTATACCATACGCCAAAGTCTTCATTTTCTTACTGGGACGATAAACATGGCAGCCACATATTTACAACCAAGGATCTTCCTTTCTTTGTACGTTCTACATATGACTTTGAATTATGATTTTTGATATTCAGTTTATTTGAATACAATTACCGTGTTTTTAGGTCTAACTTTGAACTCAGCAAACTTATTAGCATGATGATGTAACTTTCCACTTGAGCACATGACATATTAGCATGCTGTCTAGCTTGTAAAATAATGATATATTGGTCATTCAGTGTTCTTTTTTTATCCTTTTAAGTTATGTTTGAGTTCTTTTAGATTTGGTTCAAGTTATATACTTTCATTTTTGTAAACCTGCTATACTGTTCTTTTTTATTTTCCTCATTGTATTTTTTTTAAATGTTTCTCATATGTGGTGGGATACTATAATAGTATATTGACATGAATGCTCCTATCTGAAACAGGTGAATTCAAATGAGTGGCACTTGGATACTTCTGTTGCAGCAGGAGGAAGGTCAAAAGTATTGCAACTTGTGGTGTATATTACTTGATCCTAAATTTATTTACTTTTTCACTGCCACAAACCTGACCGTCAAATTTGTTTTATTCAATTTACTGTATATAGTTTTTAGTATTAAATTTGTTGGGGGGGATGAAATTACATCAAGGCTCTGATTCCAGCTTGTTTTTATGTTATGCTGTAAGACAGCTTAATATTAAGCTTTCTTTTTTTATCAGGTATATACCATCTGCAAAGGAGTGTCCTCTTCAACTGAAGCTTCCAAATGGAGATATTTCTAAAACTAACGGCTTCATATCTCCAGTTATTCACCTTACCTTCAAAATTTCCTTATAATCTTATAAAATTACAATGTCTATTAACATTATGAAGCACCTATTTTGGAATGTTGCAGATGTGGGGAGGTGTTGTTGTCTGGAATCCCCAAAGCTGTATAAATGATTTCGAAAGTAAGGATCCAGTTAGAAATACGATTTCTCCCCAGGTTTGTCTTCTACTCATTAGTTGGCTATGTTGTTGACAATAATTTCTTCTCATTATTTACTTTTACACTCTAGTATTTTGTAACTTTTTGTTTCATGTGTGATTCACTGACACACTTTCAGCCTTGATTTGCTTCAAAGTAATAATTGATGGATTATCATTCTAAGGCATTTCATTTCAGTAATTTGGATTTATTTTTGTTTTATAAAAATAAAGAATTTAATGCGAGTTATTTATGCATATATACTTAGTTCATATTTGGAAATTCCTTAGTTTTATCATTTAAAAATATATGCTCATGAAGCTGGCGAAACATGGCAATTATTATTCATATTAAGCTAATCTAGACATGCATTTTTTAGTCCAAGTGTTGAAAATTATCATTAATTCTCTTCCCTAACATTGAAGCTTGCCTATTCTGGAACAGGATCTCCAGATACTTTTTGAAGTTCTCATGGGGCAGCTGCGGCAACTCCTTGGTCTGAAGTCTGATAACTTTTATGTTGGTGAGTCAGGGACATCCATTCTCCTAGGTAGTGAACGAGGTTTCACAGAATGGTGAGATAATAGTCCTTGTTCTACCCTTCAGAAATTAGTAACTGCATGTTCTTCTGTTCAAATGGAAAGAACCAAAAATATGTTGGTTGAAACAATGTGTTTCAAATACGTGGCAGAGTCTGTTTATATAGATTTACAATCAATTCAATTAATTGTAGGACATTTTGTTCCGATAATCCCAATATAAACATAACTCTACAAATAATAATAATAAAGACAGAATATGAAGTTGATCCTATTCAAATTCTCTACACTCTCCCTCAAGTTGGAGGATATAAATCACTCACTCCATGTATCCTTTTGGTTGGTTGTGTTACTCTACGTTCATTTTTCTAAATTGATTGCTTCATGCAGTCACTTGTTCACTCTTGCTGACCATATTGGCTATATCAATGCTTTATTTTCCTTCTAATTTTCGACATGGAATAAGTGAGACTTCTCTTTGTTTTGTCAAATTTATTGTTTAAAATAATCAGATTGAACACTATGTGTCATTCTCTGAATCATATGATTCAGTACAAGTTATTTATCATGACTAAAAGATTAGCTTAATTATCTGCTATATGAATCATGATCTAATGACCTTGTATTGTCCATTAAATGGATGAATCCTATTGGTTGATGCCACTAAAGCTACACATTTAGTTTGAAATGGTTGTAGAAGGGAAAATTCATTAATTTATGTTGTTTGCATGTGTCTACGAGGCCTAAACATGCTATATAATTTATTGTCTTGTGTAAGTATTAAATCACAATGAAGTTATTTTTGTGGGGAATTTTGTGTAGGGAGTTGGATGTTTTGTCTTGGAAGCATATATGCTTTAATCTTCTTTCTTGTGCTACAACACTTGGATCACTTTCTAGATTGGTATGTTTGTCAATTAAGTTTCTTCATCTGTCTGTTTCTGCTGGCTATTGTCCATTTAAATATTTTCTAACTTTCATTTCCTGCAGGTACAATCATTGCCAAGGATGATTATCATGGATGAGATTGGAAAACAGGTGATTTGTTGGTCTAAATGCCCGACCTTTGTTTTTGGGACTTATGTTGGATGGTACTATTTATGACGTCATTCATATTCTATTATTAGCTGATAGGGTGCTGAAGTGCTGCCTTTAGTGCATGTTACTGATAAACACCTAAGCACATGGGGAACTCACCCTTTAGAGGTAGCTTTTAAGGGGGGAGAACCAAACACTTCATTGCGCCTCCAAACATCCCATACTACTCTGTTGCTCCTCCAAACATCCCATACTACTGATAGGGTGTTGAAACTTTAGTGCTTTTTATGAATAAGCAGCACCCAAGTACTTGGAGAACCCATCCTTGAAGCTATTAAGTGGGGATAACCTAATACTTATACAGTCTATTACTCAGTATGAGACTTAGATACCTCATAATGCCAAAATCACTATCACAGTGTTGACCTTGAGAGCTAACATCTCGACAATTTACACTATATGACACTTAACTTATTCATTAGTTAGAACCCTGCACAGGAAGCCCTTTTGGAGACACCTACAACCTGAATCTTCTAATACCAATTGATAAACATCTAAGCACTTGGAGAATTCACTCTTAACTTAAAAACTAGTTGTTAAGTAGGGGAAACCAAGCACTTATATATCCTCCACTGAATATCCGATACTAGATGTGGGGTTGTTAAGCACTCCATAGTATCCAAATCCCTATCAGTGACTATTCATTTTAGGTAAATAATGTTTTTCCCTTTGCATTTAGTTGTGAAGGTATGTAAGTTGCAATATTTAATTTTAGACTTTGGTCAGAAACTGACACTTGATGTTTCAGCTGTACTGATATAATTCAGTTTGTTCTATATTAACACTTTGCCTGATGAATTGATATAAAAATGTTGTCCTCATCTTTAATTTCTAAATGATACTGTTTCTCAATATTGTATGGTCTTCGAGCAGGTGAAGTTTTCTCTTGAGGCTGCAAAATTTGCTCTAAGTAATGCATCTATTGGAATATATGATGCTTCGGCTGGTATACTTTTCATAGACTTTATGATGATTTGAAAAGCTTATTACCTGATTTCTGCTACTAAAATATGATTAATCTCTTTTCTTGTCAGTATCATCAAGACAATCAAGATCTCTGGCTGAGGATGCCTTTTTTCATCCTTCAATTATGTCCATAAGCTATTACTCATTCGAGCATTGTTTTGCCATCTATTCGGTTTGTCCTTGAACTCTTCTCTCTGCCCTGTAGTCTGGCTTCTGTGGATGGATAAACTTGACCTTTGGATGATTGCTCCATATTGGTGGTCATCTTTACCTTTTGGCATGCATTATTAGGGAGTGTATATTATGCATCTGAAATTATTCTTGTTTAATTTGACAATTTTTTTATCATAAAGATTGAAAAATATTAACATATTGGAAGAACCATGGCGCCCATTAAGAGATGTCATTTACAGAGGCTTGAATTAATGTTCTCTTTAGCTTTACTTTGTTCTTCAAGAAATCTAAATTCTTTTACGCTGTTTTTCCAACCTCATAATGTTTGTTGTTACTGCCTCTGCTGCTGTGAAAATGAGATCAATGAGTTGAGACAATTTTAAGCAGCAATTGATTGTCATGAGTATTTTCCTTCTATTTTTGCAGCCCTTTTTTCTACCAGTTACTATGCATGTCCTCCTAGCTGCTTTACGAGAATGGAAGAGGTACAAACAAGAAAATAGGAAGTACTTAGAAGTGAAGGCCAAAGCAAAAGTTTCATAATTCTCTTGACCAAAGACGACAAGATGAAGTAAATTTCCTGGTGGTTGGGGCCTAGCATGTGGTAAAGCACTTTAACCTCAGTAAGGCACCCTTCCACTCTCTTCCCAAGATCTGCTGCGTGTGTGAACTTTCTTGAAAATGACAATATTGACATGACACTTACGGAACATTTCACATAATTGGAGCAAGGTAATGTTGGCATGGCGGCTTTTGGTTGTACCAGTGTTTAGTAGATTGAGGGAAAAAACGCACTTTACTAAAAATTGATACTTGAGTTATTGAAAAATCTCGTTACTAATCTGTGAAATGTATCAATCTAGTATCTTGATTCTACTGTGCACTTCATATTGTGAATGAAAAATGCCACCTGGCTAGATTTTGTTGATCTACTTATTATTTTGTGTGATTTCTTAATCGAATATTGGCATCCATTGTAATCTTATTTTTCACATCACCTCACTGAACCAGTACAACCTTATTGGTGGAGCAAAAATTTGGACAAATATGAAGAAATCTTATATATTGTCTTCTTTGGGAACTGCATATATATGAGAATACGCCGAGAAATCAAAAGTAGATTTCTTTTATGTTAAATTTTCATATGATCTAGGCGTTACAAATTTGAGTATCTCTATCTTTGCATTTAAAGACCTAAGTTCCTTCATAAAAGCAATCAAATGAAGCAGACAAAGACGCTAGTGTTAGACTCAGTATATTTGTACAAACGATAAACCCTAATAATCTGCATAAACTTCAAATAAACAGAATAATGTCCAGAGGTTACAATTACAATGAATGCTAAGACAGAACAGGCATCTAATTTAAAAATAAATTTTTAACCATCTGTAAGAATCTAACACACAAGAACCGGAAAGAATCTAACATTAATTTACATTTTAGTTGCATAGAAATTGGAGGGTTGGAGAAAGTGGAAATAATAGTAGTTGTTTGGAAGAGTTAAAAAATAAGACCTATCGTATTATTTTTTTACTTTAATTTTTCTATTTAGTTTTCTTTATTTTTCTTTACTTTTTCTTTTGTCTTCGATCAAACATTTTTAATTTTCACTTTAGTTCCCTCCCTTGTATCTATTATTCTTTTTCATTTTTATCCACTCTATTTCTTTCTTTCTTTTCTTTAAGCGAATGGGTCCTAACAAAGTAGTGAACTAATTCAGAAGTAAGAGCAAGATAAGGTTTTTCTTAACACAAGTCTAGATGACTGAGAAGAGGCAAGAGAGACTGCAGAGAATATTATCTAGTGATACATATTGTTTAAAACAGAGTTGCAAATCTTCTATATCCCATCCTTTGTTTCAGGATTAACACTTCACTGGACATTCCCGTAAATGTGATGTGTTAGACGCAATCAATAATAAGTTAACATGCATTAAAATATGATAAAATAATATTAAATTAAAACAATAAAATACCAATAATTTAAATGAAATTTTACAGGTTGGAATCTCGCGATTTTGCTTGCTTTCTTCCATTCCAATGTGCTTGTTCTGTTCCCTTTCAACAGTATGAAAGGTTATTGTTTCATGCCATTGTCCCAAAGGCTTCCAATATTGTTAATTGCCTTCCCCCATCAAGACCGTGTCCCCCTCCTTTGAATCCTCAAAATCCTGCAGTAGCAGCATTATAAAAATATGGCTTTGATGAATTTGAAGCTCTTATTTTCGACATTTCCTATTTTGTCATATGCTCGAAATGCATAATTGTTTTCTAGCAATACAACGGAACTCAAGTGTGAGATATTTAAGTGAGTTGCAGTAAGTGAAATAGAACTCTGCAGATGATTTAATGCTTGTTAAACTTCTGTCATACTAAAATTTAACATAAGAAGTTAGCAATATCATTTAAGACAATATGCAATCTAAGATATTAGCATATACCATCCAGAAAAGGTATGCCCAAAAATGTCTGTAATGCTGAATTTCACAGTGCTTCTCCAGTTGGCTTCATTATGTGACGTTGATTTGTTGGACCAATTTGACACTGAGAGACAGGAGCATAAACTAAAAGGAGTAATAAATTTCTTATTTTTTTATTAATATAATTGATATATTTTTTATAATTTAATATTATTTTGTTATTTATTATTTTACCAATAAGGTGTCATATTTTTATTGGATATTTTCAAAATTTATTATTAAAAATTATGCCTATAGAAGTTTTTCTCCTTGTTCTAGAGAGCAAAATATGCTTTTTCTAAGGAAAATGATTTTTGTGATAAGCAATTTCAAGTTTTATGACTTTGGAATATATATCAATATTGATATTTAGAAAGAAATAATTGCACAAATTACATGAAAAATTCATGTTTTGCTAGCATTATTTTAGTCACCGGGTTTATAAAAAACACCTGTAAGATCCTAAATAATACTCATGAAAATTTTATCTTTTACTTATCACAATAAAACCTTATATTAGAGTAGTATATATACAATTTTTGTAACAAAAATTTTATAAATAATGTGGGATTTTACTTTTCAAAATACTCTTCAAACTACATAAACATATCTTTCTTAAATTTTGGAATTATGTATTTTTTTTCATGAATTTTAAAGATTTAATCCTATAACTTGCAATACAAATTAATATAGAACTTAAAAACAACTAAATGTGATAAAAAAAATATAAATTTATATTTTTTTTCCTATAAGTGATATGAGTTGAATACCATATCACAACAAAAATAAAAGTTTAATTCCATAAAAATAATATTCTCTTTCATATTTTTTTATAAATTAAATGGTAATCCTCGAGGAAATAAATATTATTATGATATTAGTATGTATAATAATAATAAAAAAAAAACAAAATTAAGGTGAGATTTTATAATTATAAATAAAAAATATTATAAATTTGTATGTTTGATTAAGTTCCACATCTTATATTAGTACAAGTTGTTGATAGAGGAGAGTTTGTAAATTGAATTTGCTTAGCCAAAACTTACTTATCTGAATGGGATCAATGAATGATCAATAATATTCATAGCCACTGTCATTATACATAGAAGGATGTGAATCTAAGGTCTCCTTAAATAAGAGAGCTTATATCATAATTTTGTGATATGGAGCTTGCATTTGTGCAACTCCTTCCAAATTTATTATTAAATATTATTTTTTTAATTTTTAAATTATTTTTTTGTTTTTTAATTTTATTTTGACTAATAATTTACTTTTGTAACTTAATTTTTAATTTATCATTTATTTTTTTACTAGTTTGTATAAATATATCTTATTTTAATGTTTATAATTTATTTTTTATTTTTTTAATTTATTTTATGTAATTTTAAGAGTTTATACAAATATTAATTTTAAATACTCAAATAAAAAATTTAATTTCAACCTTCACGATTTTTGTATGTAAAAATTAAAAAAAGGTAAAAAGAGGTATATATTTACCTTTTCTTAATTAAGGAAAAAAAATTTAGAGGTTAATTATAAAAATTATCATTTAATTTGATTATTACATAAAATAAATTTCAAAAAAATTCTTAATAAATATATATATATATATATATATATTGTGTGAAAATTATAAGACTATTCACATATATGTGTGAAAATTTAATTTTTACTAGTTTTTTTGAAATTTTACACCAGGCAATAGTATATATAAACCTTTGAGACAGAATTATTATAAGCAATGTGGGACTTTACCTTTTGAACTACTCCTTACAATAATGAACATATCTTAATTTATTTGGGTTATATCTTTTCTTTATGAATTCAAAGATTCAATTCTTCAACTTACATACAAATGAATGTAGAACTTTTAATCTTTCTTAATTTATTTGGGTTATATCCTTTTTTCATGAATTCAAATATGAGTTTACATATTTTTATATTAATATATAATTTTTTTTTCCATTTGATAGAGGGGTCAATGTAAATATTTAATAAAAAAATATAAAATTTATATTTTTTTGTAATTTAGAGAAATGATGAGATGAAAAAGAGAGTGGTAAAGAAAAATTAAACCATTTTATTAAATTATTATATAATACCTATAATTGTCACAATAGTTATTTTTCATTAAGAATATATTTATGATATTTTTATGTCAAATAATTGAATTATTTGACATGATAAAATAACTGAATTAATTGACATGATAGTTTTTTTTTTTTTCATAAAAAATACATTTGTGATATTTTTACTGTCAAAATTTTTACCACAATATGTGTTCCCTTCACTACGTTGATAATTAAAATATTTATTATTATTTTTCAATGAGAAAATAATGTACAATTCATCAAACAGCAAGAGTTAGTAACTATAACTCGTGATGTAATATATTATTCATTGTTTTGTTTGAAAATTTTGGTGTTGTACAATAAAAAAATATTTTTTTTATTCTAACGTATTTGATTGTATTTGTATGATTACATGTTTTACCAAATATTAGTGTAAATAAATTAATCAAATTATATTGGTACGTAATGTAATGAAAAGATAAAAAATAAAAATAGTAAGATTCAAAATATTATAAATTTGGAAGGTAATTAATTGAGTTCCACATCTTGTATAAATGAAAGTTATCGATGGAGAAATATTTATAAATTGAATTTGTTTAGTTATAATGAAACTTACTTACCTGGATGGATGATCAATGATTTTCATTACACTTAGAAAGGATAATCTAAGGTCTTCTTAAATAGGAGAGCCTACATAATTTGTAGCAGTGGAGTTTGCGTTCACGCAACTCCTTTTAATTTTATACTAAGTATTTTTTATTTGTATAATTTTATTTTATATCAAGTATTTTTTATTTGTATGATTTTAAGTTTTTTTTATCTTCAATTTTATGTAGTATTTTTTTTTTGTTTTTATAAATTTTTTTTTTAATTTATTATCTATCTTATAAGTAGATTACACAAAGTTATTTTGATTTTAGAGTATTTTTCATTTTTATATTTTAATTTATTTTAATGTGATTTAAAATTTATGCAAATTGTTAGAGGATTGTTTGTAAAAATTATTGGTGGGCTATGGTTAGTGTTGTTAGTAAAAAAAAAAGTTGCACAATTTATTATTTGTCAAAATTGAAAAACTACTAATTTTGGAAACTCTTAACTAATAACATATTGGTTTCCGTGTCATGTTAGTAATTTATTTTAAGAAAATAACCACTAGATATTAATTATTAAAATTCTTATTTAATTTGATTATTACACATCTAGGTACTATTATAGGTATTAAGTAATGGTGGAAGACTTTGCCTTTTAAAATTCTCTTCAAAAGACATGAACATATCTTTCTTAAATTTTGGGGTTGTCTTTTCTTCGTAAATTTCAAAGACCTTAAAAGCAACTACATGTGATACAAATATAATTATATTGAACAATAAAATTTATAGTTTTGTTCTATAAATCATGTAATTTAAATATTATTTCACAACAAAAATAAAAATTTAATTCCATAAAAGTAGCATTCTTCTTCATATTTTTTTTATAATCTAAATTATAACACTCACACTCCTTTAAAGGATGTTGTTTACATGTGCACATATACTAAGCAAATCCAACACTCAGGATCAGTGAGAAAATAAATATTATTATCAAATGATACGTTTTTACTCATTCTTTTATTAATATATGATTTTTTTTACCTGATAGAGAGGTGAATATATATATATATATATATATTTAATGATATAAAAGTTAGATTTTTTTTTTTATATAATTTGGATAAATGATGTAACACAAATTTCCGAACCTCCGATATAAGCAAGTTTATTATTGTGTACATGTATGTATAGAAAAAAGAGATACATCAAACTACTATAATAGTATGTATAGTTGACATTAGAGTTGTTTTTCTACCAAAAAACTTTTGTGATACTTTTATTGTCAAACAATTGAATTAATGGCACAATAATTGTTCTTCCATGAAAAACACATGTGTGATACTTTTATCTTCAAATAATTAAATTAATTGGTATAATATATAGTTTTTCTTTTATCTAGAGCATATTTATCATGTTTTTATTAAAAAATAATTAAATTATGCTTGATTTCAAAATTAACATAATTTGTATTCCCTTCATTAGGTTGGTAGTCGAAATATTTATTATTCTTTCTAATAAAAAAATATAAAATCCATCAACTACAAGAGTTCAACTCAGTAACTATAACTCATGGTGTATCATTCTTTTTATTTTTTATGAAAAAAAAAATATATTTTTGTAAGTAGTAATTGTATTCATTATTTGAGAATGTTGTTATTACATATATGAAAACAAAATTTTTTTTTTCCTTTTGGAATTTGAGTTATGCTAATTTAATTATATTTGTATGATTATATGCTCAAAAAATTTTAATGTAAATAAGTTCGTCAAATGGTATTGGCATTTAACTTAATAAAAAAAAGGAAGAAGGTACAAGAATTAAGTTAAGATTTTACATAATAAGTAAAAAAATATTACAAATTTGTAGTGTGTCTGATTGAGTTCCACATTTTGTGTGAATGAAAGTTATTAGTTGAGGAATATTTATAAATTAAATTTTGTCTAATCATGCTAATATTTTATTGTTTGATGGGTTAATAAGGTCATAATTTGATGACTTTCATTACACTTAAAAGGATGGTTAATTTAAGGTCTGTTTCTTTAAATACATATTGATATTTAGAAAGAAATAATTGTGCAATCTATATAAAAAATTCAAGTTTTTCTAGCATCTTTGAATCCCCTTTACAAGAAATACCTATAACAGTTTAACTAATACTCATGAAAATTTTATCTTTTGAAATACATATATTGATATTTAGAAAGAAATAATTGCACAATCTACATAAAAAAATTTGCAACCATCTTTGAATCCCATATATGGGTTTACAATAAAACACCTATAAGACCCTAACTAATACTCATGAAAAATTTATCTTTTACTTTCTACAATTAAACTTTATATTAGAGTAGTATATATAAACTTTTGTAACAAAACTATTATAGATAATGTGGGATTTTACCTTTTAAAATACTCTTCAAAATATTGAACATATCTTTCTTAATATGAATTTTAAAGATTTTTAATCCTTTAACTTACACACAAATTAATGTAGAATTTAAAAAAAAAAAAACTACACATGTAATAACAAATGTAATATGTTTAACAATGAAATTCATATATATTTTTTTTCCTATAAGTGATATAGTTAACTATATCCATGAAAATTTTATAAACAAAGAAATGGTGTCTGCTAGATTTTTCAAAGACATGTATATAACATTCTCTTAGAGACATAAACTAAAAGGAGTGATAAATTTCTTATTAATGTAATTGTTTTTTTTTTTTAAATTTAATATTATTTTATTATTTATTACTTTATAAATAAGGTGTCATATTTTTATTGAGTATTTTCAAAACTTAGCATTGAAGATCAAGCTTATAGAAGTCTTTCTCCTTATTCTAGTGAGCAAATATGCTTTTGTAAGAAAAATGATTTTTATGACAAGTAATACAAATTTCATGACTCTGAAACTGAAATAAATATCCATATATTTACAAAAGAAATAATTGCGTAATATAATATAATATAAGTTGTGACATTCTTTTCTTAAAAAAATATATATTATTTACATGTCTATAATGACCATAAAATAATGAAAAAATAAATATTATTATGATATAATATAAGTCTACATATTCTGATATTAATATATATATATTTCACTTGATAGTATTCACTTAAATAGAGTTTATATCTTTTTGCAATTTAGAGAAATGATAAGCTGCCAATGTCCAACTTTAAATTCAACTTATTTGATACATGTATAGAGAGAAAAAAGAGTGGGAGAGGAAAATTAAACCATTTTATTAAATTATTATACAATAATAGCATGTATAATTGCCACAATAATTGTTCTTCCATTAAGAACACATTTGTGATACTTTTATTCTCAAATAATTGAATTATGGTTAATTTCAGTTTTAACACAATATGTATTCCCTTCATTATGTTGGTAACTAAAATATTTATTATTCTTTCCACTGAAAAAATAATGTAAATCCATCAATTACAAGAGTTCAACTTAGTAACTATGACTTGTGACATATTATTTTATTTGATTTTTTTTTTCAAAAGAAATATAATTTTGTAAAGAATAATTATATTCATTGTTCGATTTGAAAATTTGGATGTTGTACAATAAAAAATAATTTAACTTTATGTTTTATTTTGACCAATACTAATTTGATTATATTTGTATGGTTATATGTTTCACCAAATATTAATTTAAATAAATTAATCAAATTATATTGGTATGTAATGTAATGAAAATATAGAACATAAAAAAAATACTAAGATTAAGTTAAGTAACAAGTAAAAAATATTATAAATTTGTAAGGTAATTTAATTGAGTTCCACATCTTATGTAAATGAAAGTTATTGATAGAGGAGAATTTATAAATTGAATTTGTTTAGCTACAATAAAATTTACTTACCTGGATGGGGTCAATGGATGATCAATAAGATCCATGGCCTAGGTTGATGACTTTATTGTACTTAGAAAGGGTGTTAATCTAAGGTCTCCTTAAATAGGAGAGCCTACATCATAATTTGTGGTTGTGGTAGGGGAGTTTGCGTTTGGGCAGCTCCTTCTAATATCAAGTATATTCTTTTATCTGTAATTTGAAGTTTTTATTTTATTTTATTTAGAGTACTTTTTATTATTATTTATCTTACTATTTTTATTATTATTTATCTTACTAATAATTTATTTTGATTTTATAGTGTACTTTTTATGTTTATGTTTTATCTTTTAATTTATTTTATGTCATTTTAAAATTTTATGAAAATATATCTTAATTATTACATATTAGAGGAGTTTGTTTGTAAAATTATTGATGGAAAATATATCTTAATTATTACATATAATTGTTAGAGGAGTTTGTTTGTAAAATTATTGATGAATTATTTTTAGTGTTGTTAGTAAAAAGAAAAAGTTGCATCAAGATAAGATTACTAATTTTACAAAATCTTTAACTAGTAATATATTGGTTTTCATGTATTAATTATTAAAATTATTATTTAATTTGATTATTACACAACTAGATATTATTATATTTATTAGGTAATGGATTCTTGATTTCATTTAAATAGGCGAGTTTTTCTTATATTTTTTTCTATTTTTTAGTCTTTCATTCTTCTAAATTTGAGTTGGGTTATAAGATAATACTAACTCCGCAAATACCTAACAACAAATCACCATAAATTTAAACTGGTTTAAACTCATATTAATAAGAAAATCCCTCACAAGTAACTCCTAAATAAAACCCTCCTACAATCCTAAAACCTAACTTCCATGGATGGTTTTAGAGCATAGAAAACTTATTCAAAACAAGATTCCAATTGGTGAAAGTTATTTTTCTCCTTAAAAGCTTTCTAAAGACAAACTCGAGTTTGAGAAAGGATAAAAGATGAGTGAGAAATCTTAAAGAAAAGGTAAAAGATTTTTAGAAAAAATGAGTTCTAAAAAGATAGTGAGTTTTGAATAATGAAGAGTGAAATGTTTAATTCTCTATTTATAGTCTTTTTAAAACTTACCTAAATAATTTCATTACTAGTTAAAACTCCTCATCTTAATTAAAAAAATTTCTATTAGATCCTTAGACCTAAACCCTAAACCCTAAACCCTAAACCCTAAACCCTAATTTTATCACAAACAATTGAATTAATAGCACAATAATTATTCTTTCAAGAAGAACACATTTATAATATTTTTATTTTCAAATAATTGATTTAATTGATAATATATAATTTTTCTTTCATTTAAAACACATTTGTGATATTTTTATGGACAAATAATTGAATTGTGGTTGATTTTAAAATTAATATAATTTTTATTACCTTTATTAGGTTAATAGTCGATATATTTATTATTCTTTCTAAAAAATTACAATATCAACTACAAAAATTCAACTTAATAACTAAGATTTATAGTGTATTCTTTTGATTTTTTTATGTAGAAAAAATATATTTTGTAAATAGTTATTATATTTATTATCTGAGAATGTTGTTATTACAAATATGAAAAATCAATTTATTTATTTATTTTTATTTTAAGTTATGCTAATTTGGTTATATTTATATAATTATATATTTACAAAATTTTGTAAATAGTATTGATATTTAATTTAATAAAAAAGAGGAAGATAAAATAATTAAGTTAAGATTTTATAGAATTAAGAAAAAAATATTACAAATTTATAATATGTTGTATGAATGAAAGTTATTAATGGAGAAATGTTTATAAATTAAATTTTTTTAATCATATTAATATTTATTTATTTTGATAAAGTTAATAAATAATAAAATCTATAATTTAGATTTAATAATTTTCATTTTACTTAATAGGATTGTTAATTTAAGATCTTTTTCTTTAAGTTGGAGAATCTTATTTTTTTATTTTTTTTATCTTATTTATATTTATATTTCATGTAAAATAATTTTTGTTTTTATATTTTAATTTTTAATTTATCATTTGTGTTATTAATAATTTACATAAATATATCTTATTTTAATTTTATCTATTGAAATTTTCATTTTTTAATTTAATTTTTATAATTTTAAGAGTTTATGTAAATATATATAATTATATGTAATTGTTAAAGGAGTTTGTTTGTAAAATTATTAATAGTCTATAGTTAGTGTATTTTTAGACTTTAAATGCTTAAAAAATAAATCTAGTTTCAACATTCCACTTTCATGAGTTTATATGATTTTAAATAGAAAAAGTTACACAATCTATTATAATTTACCAAAATTGATAAGTTACTAGTCTTAAAAAATCTTAATTAATATATTGGTTTTTATGTTAAGTTAGTATTATTTAATTAAGAAAAAAAAAGTAACTAGTCTTAATCATATAAATTTTAGTTTAATTATATAATATAACCTTCAATAGTACACCCATAAAAAAATGACAATTTTAATGTTTTTTAAAATTAAAGAAACCATTCATGTATCTAAAAAATGATTTTAATGTAATTTGAGCCAAAATTCGAGTAATTTATTTTATGTTTAATGTCAAAATATTCAGAAACCAATCATGACATGAACAAAATATCAGTCTCCATTCATGGCACACTTTTACAAAGTCATTTAAATTTTTAGATATATCTTTTTAATATAATATCTAGAATAAATATAAATATAATTAAATAATAATATATAAATGAAAAAAATAGTTTTTTTAAATAATTTTTCTAAATTTAAATTAGATCCATATATTTTTTAATATGTTATTATAACAAGTCTTTCGTCATTAAGTTTTGGTTTTAATTTATTTAAAATTGAAGTTCTTTTAGTATTATTTATTATCTGTTTATGTGTTTAATAAAAAATGAATTAATTATTTTAAGTTGGTTATATGCCATATAATACCTGTATGTAAAATTAAAAAAAAATTAAAATAAATATTATTTTTATATCTTAAATTGAATGTTAAAAATAAAAAAAAATAGTGATTTATAAAGATAATATTTAATTTATGTATTTTTATTAATGGTGAAGCAAAAAGAGCTGATTTATTTTTTAAGGACTTAAAAATAAATATTATTCTCTTTATAGGAATTAAAAATATATTTTGATTTTTGATTTTATTTTTTATCATAATAATATCGGACATATACTATGTATTATTTTTTTTAATAATTATTTTTTTTATAATCTCTTTCCAATCACAATTTATTTTTCTTTAAAAATTTTCAGAATCTTAGTTGAAGACTACAATTTTTTTTATCAAAGCAGAAAATTACATCAATTCATTAAACTTTTTAACAAATAAAAGAGCAATAAATTACAAGTCTTAGTCTTTTAGATAATTTTTTTATGAATATTTAAAAAAAATAATTTTTTATAAACTAAAATTAATTTATATGTAAATTAAAATTTAAAAATTTAGAAAAATCATAAGAAATTTTTTTATATAAACTGAACTCATTTATTCATTTTTTTTTAGAAATGTTTATAAAAAAAATTGTATAGAGAAGTATTCAATCATATACCACCAAATTAATCTAATTTAAAAAAACATTAAAAATTTTAAAAGAAAATGTCTACAATAAAAATATATATATATATAATTTGTATATTATAAATTATTCGTGTAGGATATGAGTTATTAGATTAACTAATATATAAAAAATTCAAGAAAATAGTATTTTTTTTCATCTTATAAAAAAAACTAACCTTTTATATGGTAAAAAATCGTAAATAAATTATTATAAAAATTAATTTTATTTTATATTTTTTAGATAATTTATTAATTTTTACTGTAATATCTTATTTTCAGAAAAATAAGTTAATTGAAAGTGAATAATTATTTATTTATTCCTAACAACATTACTTAAAATTCAACATTGGATATAAACTCTTCCAAGCCAAACGCGACCCTAATGGTTCTATAGGCCAACACCACTCACTAACTATTTTCTTCTATCTGCGACCGCACTGAGACTTCATAGACTCTCATAGAGCTCCCAAATTCCAAAGCCAAATTTTCTCTCTTTTTGTTTTGTTTTCATTTTGGGGGTGAAATTTGCAATTTCCCAGAAACCTTGTTCACTTTTTCTCTTTCAATCAAATTCATAGGGTTTTGATTCTCTGCACCCGTTTCACAATTTGGGTTCGTGCTCCTTCAGCAAGTGCTTGTGTTTAGGTTTTGGTTTCATTTGGCACTAAGGCGGCAAAAGATGTATGCTGATCGGGTGGAGAGTGGACCTCGGAGGTCAGTGAAGGAACGTCTTGATGGGAATTTCCTCAATGATTCTACTCGCCAACACAAAGTCACTGGAAAGAGGTTCTTGTGTTATTATTCTTATTGTTATTATTAGTGTATGTGAATTATTTTCTCTGTGGAAAAAGAATATCTGAATTGGTGGTTGTGGGTGTGCTTAATATTGGTGGATTTGGTGTTTTGTTGAGTCGCATTCTTGATTTTTAGATGGTTTGGGATGGCTTTTATGCTAGTGGTGCCTTGCTCTTGATTTGATGGTTGTGAGGGGTTTTGTTTATCTTCTTTAATGTCCCTGTCTAGTGGTGGCAATGGATTGGGGTGATAAGGGTTAATGGGTTAGGTTGGTGATGGTGTCTGGTGATTTGCTATGTCTTTTTGTGATCTTCTATGAGTAGAATTGAGCAATTGGGGAAATTCCTTGGCCTGGAGCTGGGAGGAGTTCCCGGAGAGGTGTAACTAAGGTAAATATTTGGCTGGGGTGGGGGCTTATGATGATGTAGTGGCTACTATTGAGGATTGACTTCAATTGTTCAGTCAGAGGATTATTGGATTCTCATTGTCCGAGTGACTTGGAGCCTTTAATTATATAACCAGTGTGAGAAGATTTGTTCGGAGTTGTTTGTTCAGTCAGTGTTTTGTTGTTGTGTCATGTGATTATATATACTTTGAATGTGGAGTTTTGGTGATGGACTGTGTAGATATTTTGTGCCCTTCGTGTTTAGTATAGTTGTGGGAGGCACGGGGAGGGGGTGTAATTTTTAGGTTTTTCTTTACTGGTGCTCCACACTGAGTGTGGCTGTCGTAATTGCAATCTTACTCATCGAATTGTTTGATTTCATGAGGTGGGAAGGGTGGATCAATCTTGATTTATGAGCAATCATGCTGAGCCCTGCTTAGCTCCAAAATACACCTGGCAACCTTGGTCACGAGAGAAACCTTTTAGGAGCAGTGCACATTCATTGGATGGGTTATTTCTGTTTTATTTGTATTTATTATGTTCTACTTGATTTTTTAGCACTGTGGACCTTCTATGTGGCAAACTTAAATGCTTATTTAAACTTAAGGCTTGGTGATGTATTCCAAATCACGATTTTTGCAGGCAGAGGCAAGATGACAAGTGGAAACATGATCTCTATGACGATGATGACTCCAGGCTCTATAGTATGGATTGATTATGTTATTCTCATATGCAAGTATAAGTTGCTGCTCTTGTTGGATGCCGATAGTTGATTTTATGGGTTTTGACTGTGTGTTAATGACTTGTGAAGATCGCAAGGTCACTGCTCAAGATCTTCGTTTGAAGCTTCAAAAGAAAGGTCTTCATCCTGGAGGTCAAACTGGAAAGAGTTCTGTTCCTGGTGAGAGGGATCTCCGTGAAAGGCTATCAGGGACAATGACTCCACAGCCTAAAAACTATGACCCACCAAAGCCTAAAGTGGCTGCTAAACCTAGCAGTAAAAGTGTTGATGTTGAGACTCCTGCAGTACATAGCAAAAGATCAGCTAACCCAACTCCTAAAAAGGTGTCCCGAAAGGTATATTGTTGACATATTCTCTGTTTATTGTTTGGTCAAGATTTTCTAGAATGGTCTAGCAGGGATTTCGATTGTAGTGTTTGTCAGCTTCTGTTGCCCCCTTTTCCTCTACATTCAGCATTTCATTGGTGATTGAACAAGTGATTATTTTTTTAAAACAATGATGTGCATTAGTAATTTTAATTATTTTTCTAGTATGATATATCATATTCATCTTATATTAGTGAACTGACCTGAATCTTTGAGAAGTTTTATTAGAGTGAGGTCCAAGGACTGTATTTGTTGTCATAAGAGTTGTTCATGTAATTTCACTAGACTGATATTGTGTTAGCCACTTTCTTGCTTAGTCTAGTGTAACAGTAGCAAAATGGATATGGGATTCTCTGCTTGAGTCGTATATGTGCTGAATTCAGCTTTTTTTTAACAGAAAAGTTGCATCACACTTGAAGTTAGTCAGTAGAGACTATAATTTTGTCTTGCATTGTATGATGTTAGTAATACTATTATTTTATACTGATATTTTGCAAAATATGTCACTGCCTTATGCTTATGATAAAAGTCAAGCTGTAAAGATGGGATGGGAGGGCAATAATTGAATCGTAGGTTATATGCAATGTTGAAAGTTTCTGTAATATTGATAACTAAACAATTAATAGTTAAATTTTTTTTTGTGGTACATGTAGTTAACTTAAATTCTTAATAGAACGTATTTGTGAAGATGCATTCAAAATTTAAATCTTAAGCATAGGATAAGATACAGGACAAAAGTTCTTAAATATAACTAAATATTTGATAGCTGTTTAGGCTGTTGGGGCTTTTACTACTGTTTATTAGTGTGCAGTAGGATGAACATTACTTGACTACAATGGCCTAAACTAACTCATCATATAATTATGAATCATAATCTAACTTTTATGTCATAAATTAGATGAGTACTTAATAAATAGACTATAAATAAATAGACATCCTTTAAGATGATAATTGAAATAAAATAGTTAGCTATGCATATCATAATTCATATAGATGTTGTTCTCTCAGAAATGACTTCTCACTTGATAATCATCTAAGGTGCTGGATGGAAAAACTGTCCATCCGTCTTCTTTCTCCCATGTATGTATATAGTTATACAAAGGGACTCCTTTTATGTCCTTGGTCATGGTAGAAATCATGTTACCCAAGTGGAAGTTTGTCTTCACCTTGTATACTGACCACGAAACTGCTCTTAAAATGTGTTACCCTAGGTCTTATGGGATCAGATCCCTAGAATTCAGTTAGCCCACCATTGGAGACATAAGTCGGGTTAACTGTTGTGTACTCTGTCCATAACATCATTTGGGTTATTGTAACCCTTTGGGTGAGACTAATCTTGATATTTAGTCTCACACCCAGTCTTACACCTGTGGGGATTTGGGTAAACTTGTAAAAGTAAAACCTGTTGATACTTTTAATAACTTGATACGCCCTTCCTTCTTTTTTTATTTAATAAACTTCAGCAAAAAAATTATTTTATTTTGTAAGAAGACAATTTTTCCCGACTGTGGCTACTACACAAACAACAAACAATATATTTTTTTATGGAAATGAATTTTTTCATTTGAAACAGAAGCATGAATAATATTCAGATAAGCTTTTCAAGTATATGTATTCAAAACTAATTAGCAACAATTAATTAATACTAGGAACGGTATGCTAGTCTCTATTACATATGTACCCAGAATAGAATTGGGGAAAAGAAAAGAAAATATTATTGATAGATTGAAAATGAACAGAATAAAAGAGAGAAATCTTTCCTTTCTCAGAGCAAAGCTGAATTTTACCAATGATTCCAGACAGAATGAATTCCCTACCTCATGTCCTCCTATTTATCTATGTCATTAGCTGACTCCAACTAACTAACTAATTTACTGACTATCCTAACTACTTCCCCATGGTTCAAACAGTCAGTTTTACATAATGAACTGTAAATCTGCTGGGATGTGATACTGCTGGCAGGCTTAAACATTCTGATGACTACATTTGCTATTATGATACTGAGTATTTGATACTGGAAGTGAAAGTGGATGAGGCATTTTGTTTGTGATCCAAACAAACTGATTGATTAATGAGATAAAAAAATGGAGAAATCAGGATTATAATAATCCTGGATATAAGTTTCTTTTAATGTATTTAATCCTTTAATTTTTTCGTAGTCTTCTTTTTTTATCTCTACTTTTATTATTTTATCTTCTCCTTAAAACGATGAAACTGTCCCACATTTTTATTCATACGTGCAAAGTAATTCAGTTGTGTCAAATGAACTGATGTTTTTGTCTCACAATTTTCGTAGCTAGGCCATGTGTTTCTTTACCAGAGGAAAAACTAATTCAGTATAAACCTCATTCTTGCTTGACAGGCTGACGCTTCACTGGATGAATTTTTGCTGTCACTGGGTCTCGAAAAGTATCTTATAAGTTTTCAGGCTGAAGAAGTATGTCATACATCTATTTAACACCCTCCCTAGAAATCCATGTTCTTTCATCTTATTTTCCAGAGTAGTAATTTTGAATTTTTCTTTCATAAAGTTGCAAAAAGAAAGGAGTTATAGTTAGACTAAAATTCAATGTTATAACTGTTCTAATTGCACATTAAAGACTTAATATTTATGACTAAAAGTTATTTCTTCAGGTTGATATGACTGCACTCAATCATATGACTGATGAGGATCTCAAGGCCATGGGTATACCAATGGTACGTATCATCAAGGAGCGTCGATTCTTCACTCCCACTAATTCCTAATTTCTTATTTATATCAAGTCAAGCCTGCTCTAGTTTTGATATAGTAATTAGCATGTTCTGCGTTTCTTAATTCGATTCTGATTATGCTTTGTTGATTTCAGGGACCAAGAAAGAAGATACTTTTAGCCTTAGAGTCAAAAGGCTGACATTTTGGTCTTGTATTTCTATACCCTTGTTATAACTTATGACACATTAGAAGGCTTATAATTATGTTTATACTTTGGACTTGCTCAAGCTTGCTTGTAATTTTTTAGAAATACCTTTGGTGCTTTTATTACCATTTTCAATCTTGTTTCCTCCCATGCGTTGCTGAAAGTGGCCTAAACAAGCTATTGATATTTAAAAGAGGAAAGCATAAATATTAATTGATAGAGTTTATTGTTCAGCTAGAAGGACCTGGTTTGATTGGGTGGTGGTGGATGCTTAGTAAAACAAAGTGTGATTGTTTAGCTCTTATTAGTATATGCTGATTTTCCTTTTGGAATTTCTTTTTCTTTTCAATTTTCTCATCTCTCCTTTAACTTCACCCTACTTCTCTCTTTCGTTCTGTCACATCCTTTTACTTTTTTTTGGCTTTCTTCAAGAGTAAGGGTTCTGCCTGGCATGTCATAGGAACCATGATGGACATGTACAAGTATATGAAATGAAAGGATGCATACGTAATAAAAAAAATTAAATAAGAATGTATTTCTTAAGCATTTACAAAGTAGAAATTCTAAATCATTACTAAACATATTTATTTTTTCAACTATCATTTTTTAAATAGTCTTATATATCTATTATTACCATTATATAATAAATTAATCCCAAACCGTTCACTCTTCTTGAGTTTGAACCTTTTTCTGTAGAAAGAAGTGCATATAAATTTGAACGTATTTGGTTTTCAAAAATCACAAAATCCATGGGGATCTACAGTTGTGTAATATACAAATGAGCAAAATCTTAACCATAAAAAAATTCATTTCATATAATTATAACAAAGAAATATATTATCATTATATGGATGTTTGGATGCAAATGCAACAGGATCGTCCAGTTCTTACTTCTCCTTTTTCTTTCTATTTCTCATTTTCCTGAAGTGCTGGTGATATAGAGCTTTCCATGCAGATTGTTCCTCTGATTATTATTATTATTATTATTTTTAACTCAAACCAAGCATGTTTCCTATTTAATGTATTCTCTTTATAACATTGAATGTAGATACAATTGAATGTTTGCAAGTTCAATTTCTCATTCGACAACTTTCTAATTTCGGGGAAAAGTGACAAATTTTTTAGCATGCCAAGACATATATAGATTAGGCATCACTTTACTTATTCATATTAAAATCAAACCAAGTATTATACCAAGTTTATCAAGAAGATTTATCACATTCATACAAGCTCAAGTTATTCTACTCTAACAGACTTATCAATCATACTTTTAAGTCTTAAAACAGAAAGTCACACACAGCTAATAATAGCTCATGAAACTGATTCATACTATAGCAAGTCAGAAAACTGAGCCGAATATACGAACAACAAATAAATTATTTGAGCAGAATGAAGACAATGAGCAGAATATAATAACAACATGTATTAGTTTCCACATATCAATTCAACTGCATCAGGAAAGCTGTAGCAGAAATTAAGAACTACAAAAAATTAACAAATTAATAAGATCAACAAAATCCACTAAACCTTGTGTTGTATCAGATTTGACGACTTTCGTGTTGTGCCAGCACTAATTCAAATTCATGATTTAGCTACGTGGAAAAGAAGATAAAATTATATTAAGAGAAAAAAAGAGAAGAACTATAAAAAGAAAAAGAATCACTCGATATAAACGTTAAAAATTGGGGAAAAAAAATACACTCACCATTAAGGATTAAAGAATAAATTTCCTTTTTTATTTAGAAGAGGAATTTTAACCATTTCAATAAATAAAAATACATAACATTTGAATTAGTGCCAATTGAATTCTCTTTATTTTTCAAATATCTTTTTATTTGGATAAAGTAACTTAAATATATTTTCAATTTTCTTATTTAAATAAAATAATTAGATTTCTTCCCCGAGACAAAATTCTATTTTAAAATAGGATCTAATTATAAATTATAAGTGAAATTAAAAATTATTTTATTATATTTAAAAATTTTCAAATACATAATAAAAAATAATATCTATAATATTTTTGAGGTGTAGAAAATCTAGTTAAGCAAATAAATTAGTTATATAGAAAAAAAATTATAATAAGAGAAAAAATGAATTAATGAAAGAAATGAAATGAGAAAAAAATTGAAACAAAATATAAATTAGATGAATATAATAAACTAAAATAATTAAACTTATAATAATTAAGTTGAATGAATTAAATATCTTTTATATTTTTATCACAGCTATACATATTAACTCGCCTAACTCTGTCTCATGAAAATTATAAGTTATATAATATAAAACTAAATAGATTATGAGTTTGAAATGGTTAAACTATTTTATATTCTTTTATAATATATTTATGAAGTAATTAGCCTAATTATCTCTTGTAAACCCTAAAAAGATTAACATACAATATTTGACTAGAAAATAATAATTAGATATTAGTTAATAAATATAATAATATAATCTTAAAATCATATTACATTAATTACTATTTATTATACAATTTTTTCAAAAATTTTAATTATTTATAAAATCGTATTTTTACTATAACTAATTAATTAAACTTTCAATAGTTTTCTTATTTTTATACACTGATTAATCATGGACTATTTAATCAATTTTTTACTATAATATTAAAACATGTCGTTTTTTAATATACATATACATACATATATATATATATATATATATATATATATATATAAAAACTTAAAAAAAAAATGTTAGCATTAGACAGAAGGAAAGTAGAGAATGTGAGAGTTTTTAACTTCTGAGTTGGTGTAAAGTTTCAATTTTTTTATTTTTTATTTCATTATCAAAACAACTAATTGTATTCTAAAGAATTTTAAATTCATTAAATAAATGAATTAATCTCCTAAATTACCTCAACTAAACACATGGTTAAGATTTCTGAGACTTGGTGAATCAGATAGTGAGAGAGTGAAAATTTAAATGCAAGCAAGAGTAGAAAGAAATATTGAATGTGAGATGTACTTTTGACAGTAAAATGGTTTGACCAGAAATGGAGAAGAAGGAAAGTATCAGAGAAAACTAGCATTTATGGTTTCAAATGTTACAAAAAGAATATGTAACGTAAGAAAACAGTAACATGCTGCAGTTAAAATGAGTAAATAGTGTACAGTAGTGAATTGAGAGTTACACAATAAATATATGAACAGATAATAAAACACATTGTGTAAAGAACTATTATTACATAACTCCATGTACGTGTAAGTTAAGAGTAATTAACATTAGGAAACTGGCTTCTCGTGATCTTGTCAAAATCAGTTTATATATATTTTGCCAAATTCTGATGTACTAACCAACGAGCAAACTTAATATAAGTGGCTAAAATTCTTGGTTGGTGTTGTGTATTACTAGAAGTTCGATTATTGATTAGTTATATTGTGTGCAATGGGTAAGATTGAACTTGTAGAGAAAGTTGTAATTGTTCCTGAGCAACCTACACCCCACAAGAGAATGTTCCTGTCAAATATTGACCTGTCCCTTGTTGTTTACCAAGACTCTGCCTCCTTTTTTGACCCTCCAAGCACCCAAATGAGTTTCAGTGAGATTTGTAACAAATTATACACTGCACTTAGTAAAATGCTTGTGCAATATGAGTTTATGGCTGGCAGACTAGTGCCAAGTTTGGAAGAGACTCAGAGATTTGAGATTGACTGTAATGGTGCTGGCATTGTGGTTGCAGCAGCAAGAACTGACAGAAAATTGAGTGAATTTGGTGTGATTTCTGCACCTAATCCAGAGTTGAGGGAATTAGTTCTTTTCTTGCATGAAGGGTGTGATCAAGAAACTGACCTGAAAGAAAAACCCCTTGCATCCTTACAGGTTAATGCTCCTTTTAGTTCTTTCAAACTCATGTTTTCAAGATTGAAAGTTCTTATATTTTGTTTGTTTGTTTTGGTCATGTTTCTTTTATCTGTTTGTTTCCCTCATAATTTCCATTCATTTTAGTCTCTAACGTGAAGATTCATTCTTGAGTGTTGATGTAGTTGATAGAGATTCAAGAGTTTAAAATCTTACTAGTGTATTAGGTCCAGTTTACTATTTTTTATGATAAATTGTTTATACTTAAAATAATTCGGTGAATTAGATTAGAAAAGAATTTTAGTATGAAATGAGATTAACTGATGAATTTTATAAACTATTTTGTAATATGTAGGTAGATTCTGAAGAGTGGATTTGAAGTTAGAAAAAGAATACAGACATCAAAATGGAAAAAAGCACTTACTATTACCACAAACTTGTTTAAGCAATTAGCTTTAAATCATTTTGTGTGTCTTGTATGTGACAGACTCCTCAAATTATCTTGATCCAATTATATGAGCTTCTTGTATTTTCATTCAATCTATTCATTTCTACATTTTTTATTCTTAAATTCAGAACTATATGGCATCAGTTTGGATAAACAACTTCTAGTCAATAATACTTATGTATAAGTTCTTACTTTAATTGAAGAAGGAATATAGTTAAACAACTGTTGATATAAGTTCTGCAATGTTTCCATGAAGAGAGTTTCTTGAAATAAGTAACAAAATAACTTATATAAACTCTTCCAAATAACTACATAAGCATCACAAATATAAATCTAAATAAATTATGAATAACTATTTCAAACATTAATGATAGAGCTAATGTTCTTCAGTTTAAATCCACACAAGCTAGACTTGTATTTTTTTACTAAAGGATGCAAAAAATAAGTATTCTAAGTCAAGTACATTATTTGTTTTATTATGACAGTTGACTCAGTTTGGTTGTGGAAGTTTGGCACTTGCTTCTCACTACAACCACTGCACACTGGATGGTTTTGCAATAAGAGATTTTGAGGTAAACTTAGGTGCATTAACACGTGGTGAGGACCTCATCATAGTACCTAATGCAGATAGAACACTTCTGAGAGCTAGAAACCCTCCAAATGTACGTCATCCACATTTTGAGTATTCAAAATCTACTGACACACACAGCTTGTTCACTCTCCGAGGCCAAAGTGGCACCAATGTTACACAATCCGAGCCAGAAAACCAGATTCATGTGCTTTACTTGTCGCCTCAAAGCATTGCTAGCTTCAAAAAGAAAGCCCTGGAGGACAACACCTTAAAGAACACTACCACTTTTCAGGTTGTTGCAGCAAAAATATGGAAGGCTAGAAGCATTGCAACAAGGATGTCAGAGGAAAAAGTGTCCACAATGCTCTTTCCAGTGGATGTGAGGAAAAGGATTGTTCCTGAACTCCCAGATGGCTTTGCAGGAAATGCATTGGTGCCTGGTTTTGCAAGAGCAACTGTGAGGGAGCTGAAGGAGCTAGAAGATGCTTGTCACATAAGGAAAGTGCAAGAAGGGGTTGAAAGGTTGGATGATGAGTACATTAAATCAGGGATAGATTGGTTAGAGGTGAACAAAGGGGCACCTCGTATGGAAGATAGTTTCTCCTTGGTGGCATGGTGGAGATTGGGGTTAGAGGAGCAACTTTTTGCATGGGGTAGACTAAAGTGTGCCACCCCACTAAAAGTTAAGCCTGGTTTGGTCATGCTATTGCCAGGGCCACAAGATCAAGGGGGCATTAACATATGCCTGGATTTACCTGAGGATCAAATGCAAGAGTTTACTAGGATAATGCTAGAAAGTTAGAACTTGTTTCACATTTCTATGAATTAGTACTATAGTTAATGCCAGAATATTAATTATGCAGAACCCATTTTACTTTAATTTATTTAAAGATGAACTGTTTGTTACTACTCAGTATTTCCCTACGGTTTTGGTCATTGTTGAGATGCTTATGCCACTTGGGACATAACAAATTAACAATCACGTTCATCTGGTTTAAGAGATTATTCATAAAGTAAAATAATTTATATGCTTATAATAATGTTCATACATCATTAAACTATTTTAATGATCCATTTCCATACAACTCTGCTTATTTTCTCAATATATCATAGCCTAGACACATGGAACATGGCCGTTCCAATATAAAGAAACGGTCGTCTAAGACAACTTCAGATATATCAAACATTGCATAACATAGCCATAGAAGATGTCAACAGAAATATGATTGTTCCTATACCAATTTTTGGTAAAGAAGAACATTAATTCCTACCCAGTAATATATAATTTTATCAAGATTTTCTTCCCCACCTCCTCTGCCACCTATTCACTCAAAAGATATGTCAATTCAATTCCATCAACAGTAGCCGTAAATGATTCATTTTTTGAAGCATATACATGAGTTAATTAATTGGGTGATTAAGGGCACTCCGAGGGAATCTCTGGGTATCGTTCCCTATCAATACAATAATCATAGGTCATGTACTTGTGTGTGATACGTTCATATTGTCTTTGTCTTACAGGATCCAACTGCCAAAACTTCTGCATATTCCACCAGTACTTATCAGAAGAACAATCTGTGCTATTTGAGGTTAAAACTTGACAGCCACTAACATCAAAACCTTGGAAACTTGCTTTGAATGGTGCATAACTCCAATCAGTTTTGGTTTTGCCTCCATTTGTTGCCCAACTTTCTGCATCCCACAAAGTTGCTTGTATTTGCATTGGCTTTGATGGGTATCCCACTCCAATATTTGTTTTGTTCTTGTACACCCTGATGGGGACGTTATCCACATAAAATCTGCCAATTATATTTTGTTGGTTAATATGGGGTTTTGCAATTTAAATTTAAGAATACTCATTGGCTATTTTACATGGAAGATTGTTAATTGAAACAACATGAAATGTGTTCAATTTATATGAAGCCAAAATACATGTTCTTTTCTTTCATTTAATTTGCTCAAGTGCTTCTCACCCATGGAAAAGTCTTGTGTAAATACTGATCATGTCAAGGAAAATGTTCTGTACAAGTAAAATGGAGAAGCTTTTTGTTGTATATATGGTAAAATAACAAGAAAACTAACTAGTTTGAAAAGAATTTAACAAAAATAGTTTAGCAAGTAGAGATATGCATCTTACACAATCTGATGTTGATTCCAAAGAATTCTATAACTGTGGAAATCTGCAGTAGGGTCAAACCAAAGGTGAAGTCTTTGCTCTCTATTCCCTTGGCCATCTACAAAGACATTGGTTTGTAATGTATATGGCTTCCCTTCTCTATTGCCCAAGAATTCAAAATCTAACTCTTCATGTCTACTCCCTTCTGAAGTTAACTGCGATGCATCAAATGCATTAAGGACTTTACAGCAAGAGTATAATCCACTACTTAGATGATGTGTTGATAACATATCACTTTTGAAAAAAAGTGATTATGATACCTAATTCATCTTTAAAACCGATTTAAAAAGTATACACCTTATTTATATATTATAATTCGACCTTTTACACGTATATTTACAATTTTTTTTACCTTTGGCACGTAATATAAAACTTTCTTGTATGAGATTATGATTAAGAAGTATCAAGGTTGGAAGAACTCACATAGTAAGCTGTGACAACTCCAGCAGAATTCCTGTTTGGAACTTTGATCTTCAAATGGAAAAATCCAGACCCATATGCCATCTTTGATCCAAACCCAGATCCTGCATATAGTAATCAATCCACACACAACATAGTTAAACACCTTCTTATCTAAAAAATTAACTAACTCTTGTTCTCATTTAATCCATTGATTTTAGTCTTTGTTTTTACTTTTAAGTTGTTAAGGGATTTTAGTCTATTATTTGCTTCGTTGAGAAAATTTTGAAATTTTTGTTATTTGATTGATTGAAATGCGACTGAATTTGTAAACACATGTACATGAATACAAATAACATAAACAAAAATTGTAGGTGACGCCAAAATAATAAGTAATAATATATCTTTTACGTAAATGAAACTTTTATCAAACATTATATCATTTAACATTTTCAATTAAGTCATCATATTTTTATAACTCATTTTTTTAATTTAAATTATATACGTACCATCTTATATTAATCTAAAATCATCTATGTTTCATTTATATAAATCAAAGACATAATGTATATTTTAAAAAATATATTAAGATATGAATCAAATAATCATCAACTTGTTATTGTTATTTAATTTTAATAAAATTTGATATAGATAATCATAATAATGTAAATTACATTTTTAATAATTGAATCAACATAATTCACTTCTTATATAAAATTATGAATGGTTTAATATTTTGTATAAATTTATTTCAATATAATTATATATTTTAACTTAAAATTAATTAATATTAAATAAAATTTACCAATAAATATAAATGTACTTTACTAAGGTAGCAATCTGAATTTTTTTTTAAATATTTTTCTTTTATAAATACTTATCAAATAAAATTAGATGATTTTATTATAATAAATATTACAATTTTAGATCAATAAGACTTTCTTAATATTACTCTTCCACATATATCTACCTATCAGACAAATTTAATATAATAAATAATAAAAGTGAAATATATATATCCTCTAATACCCACTACAAAAAAAATCATATTTATCATGAAACAAGTTTGTAGGTAATACTTAAAATAAGTGAAAAATATAATTTTTCTTAGAAATCTATTACAAATTTTTCATCATCTCAAATTTGTAGGTAAAAGACTAATAGAAAATTATTTTTCACAAAAAATTCATGAAAAACTTCCCATAAACAAATCTATGAGAAATTTTTTATAAACAAATTAATGAAATTTTTTTTTCATAAATAAATTTATAAAAAAATTCCTAGAAACAAATTTATAAAAATTTTTTATAAAAATAAATACGTGAAAAATATTCAATGGATAATTAATTTTTTTTTTATAAAAAAAATTTGTGAAAATTTTTTTATAAATAAATAAACTTATATTTTTAGTGATATATTACATTTAGGTTAATATATATATATATATATATATATATATATATATAATTATTTGGTGGGAGAAGGAAATGTTATTAACCTGAAAAGTTATCCATTGTGAGCTGAACTTCTTTCCCTTGATTTAAAGAGAGAACATGATTATCACCCCAGATAACCTCATAGTTTTGATCGAAGCTTGTTTCTGTGTTCATACTTCCTTGAACAAGAACATCAGCAACAAGAAGGAGAAGGAAAACGAAAAATGGAGAACCCATATATCTGAGTTAACCCAAGCTTTATTAGCACATTGGAGAATAATAAGCTTATTAGTGTTATTGGCAAAGCTATGCATCCATATAATATATATAGATATATAGACATGTGATGATGTAAGCTTTGTTTAATTGGAAACATGGAAATGCATGAAAGGCAATGACCCATAATTGCATGGCGAATACGCCATTGACTTCTCAATACTATCGTCCATAACAAACCACATCATTAAGGCTTTCTTCTGAAGCAACGTTAATGGAGACTTTATGCAGATTCATCCTCATCAATAATCAAACTTTCATGAGAATATGGCTAACCCTGCAACAAAAACTTCATTCAGAAATATTGTCTTTTCCTTCTTTTCAATGTAATTTGGTTGTCATAGAATTACGTAAATATCATGCCACACAAATATCCACAAGATTCCAGCTCTTGCATTGCTGTGTAATCAATTTCGTAATATATTTGTTGCAGAAAATATAGAGATATTATTCCATGTTTCAGAAAGCTTCATTTGTTTGCAAGAAAATTCTTGCATACTTTTAGTGCATTAGCCATATTTGCTTTTTCAATTTCAATTGCGTATTGTAATCATCACTGATTAGAATTTGACGTTTCTTCAATGAAGCATAACATTACTACTAATACTTTGTATTTCGTGTATTATAAGGTTGTTAGTTTTTATAAAATATAACAAATTACAATAGAGTATTTTAAAAATGTTAATCTCAATTGAGGGAAATTATTTTAATAATGATAAATTAATAGAAACATATTAAAATTAAATTAATTTTTTATAATAGTAAAAATTGAATTAATTATTTATGAATACATTAAAAAAAAATTTATATTTCTCATTGAACAAAATTGTAAGTAATATTTAAAATTAATAAAAAATATAATCTTTCTCGTAAATTTATCACAAATTTTTTATCATTATAAATTTATAAGTAAAAAATTAATAGAAAATTATTTTTCAAAAAAAATTTATAAAAAATTTTTCACAAATAAATTTATAAAAAAAATTTCACAAATAAATTAATAATTTTTTTATTAAAAACTAATTTATGAAAAAAAATTTACAAATAAATTTATAAAAAATTATCGTAAAAATAAATTTATTAATTTTTTTTATTAAAAAATGTTTGTAAAAAATATTTTATAAATAAGTAAACTTATTGTTGTAATGATATATAGTTTTATTTTTAGATGTTAAATGAATAAATTTAGAGAAAATAAGAAACTTGAAATTTTGCTTTGATTGAATACTTAGAAGTTTATATTAATTTAATTTGATTTAGTATCAAAGTTCCAAATGTTGTAATATTATAGCATTTTCTAAGTTTGAAAGTCACATATTGCTTGATTTTGCATGTTCTAAAGTCTTTTTATAAATTTGAGTTTGAAGCTTCCAAACATGAGTTGGGCACATAAGATCTGGTCAAAAGAAAGCACATAAAATATAAAGGAAAAAAAAAAATCATGGTCATGCAACAACTATAAAAGGTATCTGACAATAGAATTCATATAAATACAATATATATAATGTAAATGAATAAAATATTAACTCTGAAAGGAGAAATTTTTATCCTAAAATGATTTTTTTTTTTGGAAAATATTTTCATTGTTAATTTATTTTATGAAATGACAAAATTTATCCTCACATAGGAAAACCTTACTTACAACGAATGAATAAAGTGATTAAACACAAAATTTATCTTCTAATATTCTATCTCATTATTGCATTTATTAAATCTAATATATATTAAATTTAGTAATTTAAAAATTAATGATATTTATTAATAGTTATTAATGTTTCACTTAATAACATTAATTTAGTATTTATAAAATTTGAAGCAAATGTTTTTATGTATGGAAAGTTAGTGTATGTGTTTGTTTTCCATTCGTAATTAAGAAAAAAATTAATGAAATAGTGAATTAGAAAATTATATAGAAAAATATTTATTATAGTATAAGGATAAAATTCTATAATATTTATGTAAAAAATTGTAAAAAAATGTAAAAAAAAAATCTTCTTTTTTGTTTATTAAATGTAATAATTATAAATGAATTTATTAAATATATTAATTTTCATCAAAATCTCTCTCTTTATAAATTATGTTAAAAAATAATTATTTAAAAATTTGGTAAATATAGATGTATAAGTTAATTTTTAGATTTCTCTATTGCATAATATTATATTATTCACAATATTATTATTTAAAAAAAAATATTATTTAATTTTATATTTATCATTTACGAAATATTTATTATATTATTAATATAAAATTAAAATTAAATTTTTTTATTTTATTATATTTAAAAATATTATTTATCTCTATCTATCTAAATACTTTATTATTAAACATTTTATTAAATGTATAATTACTTTTCGATAGAGTTAGGTGGAAATATTAATTCTCTACATTTAAAAGAGAAAATAAATTAAGAAAATTTATTTTAAATAAATTTAAATTTTATATAATTTATTAATACTATTTTTTTTAAATAATTTAAAATAAATAAGATTAATAAATATTAATATAGATAAATAAAACTATAAATTATTTATTATTAATAATTTGTAATTTGAATAAATTTAAATAGAATTATGATGAAAATATTAAATATTTTAATATAAATTATTATTTTAATTTTTATTTATCATTTATGAAATGTTTAATATACTATTTAATATTTAATAATTACTCACCCTTTATAGAATATATAATTTAAATAACATTTAAATGAAAAAAATAGAAAATAATAAATCATATTATTAATGTTTTTTTTTCATTTTTTATTTTTAATAACTAATCAATTTACTATCATAAATATAAAATATTAAATAAAAATTTAGATATTTAATACTTTTAGAAATTAGTTAATGTAAAAAGAAAAAAAATATTACAATACAGTAGAAATTGGTCTATCTGATATGAAAATTTTCAAGTAATAAAAAATGAAAGTGATTTAATTATGTATATAAATATAATACATGATGTATCACTCTTCAGTAAAAACTGGTCTATTTGAGATGAAAATTTTCAAGTAATAAAAGATGAAAGTGATTTAATTATGTATATAAATATAATACATGATGTATCGCTCTTCAGTAGAAACTGGTCTATCTGAGATGAAAATTGAAAATTTTCAAGTAATAAAAGATAAAAGTGATTTAATTATGTATATAAATATAATACATGATGTATCGCTCTTCATTGTCCAAAAACTATTATCTGTCTAAAACTTAAAAAAATTTTCTCTCTAAAACATCTACCTTCTCTATCATGGATCTAACTCATTTTTCATCATTTTGAAGATCTGATTACAGCTACAGGAAGTTTGTAAAAAGAAAAACACTTTCATCCGATTGAATTTTTGTTTTGGTAAGTTTTCAGTGTTGTATTTGACTTAAGGGTTAGGGTTTGAGTGGTTGAATAAAAATTGAGGATTTCATTATATGTGTCCCTTTATTCTTCAATTTGTTTTCATGCTTGCTTAAGTTGTATTTGGTTTTCTGATCAGGTACATACAGAGCTCATTAGAACACTAGGAGCTTGCTTTAACATTGTCAAGTAGAAGAAGGACAATTGGATAACCCAAAACAGGTAAGATAAGCTAGTTTAGTTCTTAAATTTTATGGAATCATGTGAATTGAAGATTGAAATTGTGAAGAGTATTTTGGTCTTTGAATTTGGGTTTCTTATAAAACAAAGTGTGATCTCCTTGATTTTATCTGTAGCAAAATCCCTTCATAACTTTGGTGAATCTTTCAAACCAAGTTCTAAGGGATTGTTTCAGTCCATAAAGAGCTTTTTACAATTTGCACACCTTATTTTCTCTGTCTCCTTCAAAGGTGGAATATTCATATAAATTTCTTCTCTTAGGTTTCCATGGAGAAAAGTATTTTAACATTATATTGTAGAATTTTCTAATCAAAGTGGGTAGTTAAGGACAAAATAATTCTTACAGTATTCATTTAGCAACTGATGCAAAAATCTCTTGGTAGTCTATTCCATAAGCTTGGGTGTATCCCTTAATAACTAACCAGCTTTGTCCTTTCAATAGACCCATCAACCTTATATTTTACTATGAATATCCATTTGTAATCAACAATATTATTTTCTTTGGGTTTGTCAACAATTTTTCAAGTGCTATTTCTTTTTAATGCATCCACTTCCACTTTCATGACATCTCTTCATTCTTTTCTTGTCAAAACTTCAATAACAATGTTAGGGAAAACAATAGAATTTAAATTAACAATGAATCTTTTATGGTTATTCAATAATTTATCTAGAGAAACATAATTTGGTAGAGGATAGAGAGATTGTTTTGTATAGTTTCTAGTACCTTTTCTGATGACTATTGGAAGATCAAGGTCATTTGTAGAGTTAAGAGTGTTTTTATTTTCTGGTTCAACTCTGTTTATAGATTTAGGTTAAGAACTTAGATTGGATTCATAGACTTGCTGCATGTTTGAAATGTTATTCCTTCATGTGTAGACATTGCTGAATTTTGGGGTTGAATATCTAATTATAATAGTATTTTCCGATTGCAATTAAGTGGAATCAGTGATATTATCAATTTCAACTTCTAATTCTACCTTAGAATTCATTTGCTCAACTGTAAGTTCATTTTTAAAGGTTTCAGTTGGTGAATGTGATAGAGCAAAGGGTACAAGGTTGTCATCGTAATTTTCTGAAGAAAAAAAACTTCTTGGGATTTAATATTAGAGGAAAAAGATTTAGTTTCAATGAATATGATATCAATGGAGATATAAAATTTTTTAGATGAAGGGTCATAACACTTGTAACCTTTTTTAGTTGCTGAATAATCAAGAAAAACACAACAGCTTGGGGATCAAGTTTGTCTCTATTTTGGTTGTGGATATGTACAAAGTCTCTGCACCCAAATAATCTAAGAATGAGACCATTTGAGTGAGGGAAAAAAATTGTTCAAGGTTTCAAGTGAACTTTTTTTCTCTAGAATATGTGAGGGGAATCTATTTATCATATATGCAGCAGTAAGAACAATTTCTCCCCAATAATTTTGGACTTGAAAGAGAGGTGCTTGAGTGGTGTTAAGTAAGTGTCTATTTTTCCTCTGTGCCACTCTGTTTTGTTGGGGAGTATAGACACATGAAGAGTCATGAATGATCCCTTTATATTGAAAAAAAATAGACATAATTTAGTTGAAATAATCTCTAGCATTATTAGACCTAAATATTTTAATATTGACCCTAAATTGATTTAGAATCATTGAATGAAAAATAAGAATAACAGTGCTGAAATCAGATTTTTGTTTAAGCAAATAGAGGCAAGTAACTTTAGTGCAATCATCAATAAAGATTACAACCCAACGAGCTTAAAAAATATTAGGTATAATAAATGATCCCCATACATCACTATGAATTAATTAGAATATAAATTTCTATTATTACTATCAGGAAAAGATACACGAGTGTGTTTAGCTAATTCACAAGTCTCACAATATAGTTTTGAGGTATCTAGATTTTCAAATAAATGGGAAAACATAATTTTTAAAACAGAAAATGATGGATGTCCTAATCGATAATGGTACAACCAAAGAGTGTCTTTATTTGATACACTAAGTAGAGAGAGACATGAGTTGATCAACTTTGAATTCTTGAGATGATTTAAGATAGTATAGTCCATTTCTTTCATTAGCAAGTCTAACCCTTTTTTAACAAAAATGTTTGGTTCTAAGAATGTGAATTAATACTCCCACACAATAAGTTCTACCAACACATGCCAATACAACACACACCATTTACATCATAATCATGTTAACTTTCCCCACTATGGGCATATCAATCCCTTACTAATTTACACAAACCATATAGTCTAACTAAATCAACCAACATACATGCAACAACCCAAAAATTCAGAAATAAACTAAATCATCCAATCAATTCACAAGGCAACAGTCTTAAACACAATTAGTCCAACATTTTAAATCATAACAACCCATTTAGGAGTTTCATTCCAGAATCACACAACTAGACTCATACCTACACAAAAACTTCACTTTTATAACACATAAAAATTGGGAAGATCAATCCCTCATACAATTTAAAACTACTAATTCATATGGTTCAATGAAACTTCTTAAACTAAACTAGTTTCCCTTACATGATTAGGTCCCAAAAGTCTCTTTATTATTCCAATTGAGTGAAGTTCTCAATACTCTAACTAGTGCTTTGAATACCTGATTCACAAATCAAATACATTTTTAAGAACTTAAGTTAGTATAAAACTATATTAATGGGTAAAAAGTCACATCCAAGAGAATTAAGATCAACATGCAACCATATCCAATTTAGCTCCGAAGCAAAATTCAGAATACTAAAAACTGACCTAAAATAAAATTCCAATCAATTGAAAGTAATATTCTCCTTACAAGTTTTAATTGGTACTCTTGAATTTTGAAAATGATGATGAAATATGGATAGAAAAAATTTAAAAAAGAAGATAAATATTTTAAAAATAGAAAAACTTTAAAAAATTGATAATTTTAAAATAATAAAAAAAAATATTTAGTCTCCTTTATATGTATACATATATTTATTGAATAAAATTTTATCTTTAATTAATTAAAATCTCTATTTTAGACTATTTTTTTATTATTTCTTTACAAACTTATTAATATCTCTTTCAATATCAAATATTTTCAACTTCTTTATACCCAAATTAGGATAAGAAAGTTGCTTGAAAAAACTCATTATCATATATTAAAAAATAAACCAAATTATGTTTGGGAGGGATGATTACCTATTTGGTATATGTTAAATAAATTATCAAATCTTGTGTTCGAAACATAGTCCTTGGTGAAGAAGAAAAAAAAAATGATATGATTTATAGGTCTCTAAAATCAAGTTTTTAATTGACATGTGATTATGTACTAATAGTTTTTGATTTACATAAAAGTATGTCGAACTCTTAGTCTTGCCTAATGCTACTATTTTAAAAAAAACACTCTTATATTTAATTTTAAGTATTATTCTAAAAAAATATAATTGAAGACAATTTATTAACTCTTTAATAGATGAAAATAAGAATATTAAATATACTTTTTATTATTATTCCTATGAAAATAATTAATGTTCTGCATAGTTAAGTTGATATGTAAGCAGAAGAAATTATCTAGCAATTACTACTTAATAAATTCATTGTCTAGTTTTTCCTATTTTCAATAAAGATGGTGGATCACAACTATAGCAATTAATCAATTGGTTTTTAATATCTGTGCCTTCATAATTAGCATTAGTTATTTATTTTTTCTTAACTCATAGTTAAAAAATACAAAATAATAAAGTATATTAATTATTTTTAATTTAATGTTAATCAATTATATCGCAAAATGTTTCATTGATGGTAATGAATGCACATTTATTTCATGGTAGTAATTCGAGGCATTCTAACATTTCTATTGGAGTAATTTATGAGTTATTTTTCTATTTAAAAATATAAAATATAAGTGTTACTGTGTCAAATTATTATTACATAATTTTATTTTATATATTTTTTAATCTAAATTTGATTATGATACATAATAATATTCATAAATATATGTTGTTTAAAGAATTGGTTGATGAAATAATTTTTAGTATTTTTTAAATAACATTATGCTAATTTGAATTCTATTAATTATAAATATCTTCCATAAAAAATATTTAAAATTTTAAATTTAAAATGTCATAAACTCAAAAATATTCTAAATGCACCATCAGGTAATAAATTACTAATTTATGGAATAGTTTAGAGGAATCACAATAAAAAAAAGCTTTGAAATGGAATTAAATTAATAGTTTTTAAATTTAAATATATTTTTACAGTGAACTTGTAAGTTGTTTTCTTTTCATCCTTTAAAAATATTAAATTATTATTATTTTTCCTTATGATCATATAAACCTTTTTTATGAGCTCTTTTATGAAGATTTTTTTTAAATATGAAGAAAATTAATATTAATATTTTATAAATTAAAATTAATATTTTATAAATTAAAATTACTATTTTATAAATTAAAATTAATTTATGTATGAAAATAATATTAAGTTTTTTTTATAAATTTTTAAAATTTTATTTTTAATTTATGGATAAATTAATTTATCAAGTTTATTTATTTTTTGTTTTTGTTTTTTAGAATTTTTTATGAAAAAAGCTGTTTAAATTTACATGTTTGAGGTAATAATCCAAAGGAAACTTATCCGAACACCTTTTTTTTTACTACTTCATATCACTGTAGGAACCTTTAAATTTAATAATAATTGTTTTTTATCCTAAAATTCAATAAATAAGAAATATTAATTATTTTTATCCTAAAATTAAATGAAAAAGTAATATTCATTAATGGAAAGCATACTTTTTCTTAAGGTTTTAAAATTTGTGTGAACGAATATTTTCTTAGGATAAAAAAAATAATAACTATTTTAGATTTTAAAAAAGTATAAATTATTTCTATTTTGGAAGATATAAATTAAAATTTACTAACATTATAGGCATCTAAATTAATGCATTAATTTTTGAAAAGATAAAAGTAAAAAAAAATTAAAGAAATTTTAAAGGAATATTATTTATTCATTAAATATTAGAATAAAAAAGATAGTGATTTTATATTTTAAAAAATAAAAATTAGATTCTATTTTGAAATATATAAACTAGATTTACTAATTTTATAGGTATATAAATTTATGTATTAAAATTTAGAAAGATAACAGTAAAAATATTAAAGACATTAAAAGAAAAAACTAGTAACTTATTTGACACGATTAGAAATATGTTCTAATTTTATTTAATTTATTTTTATTTTCTCTCGTGTATAAATTGCAAAGTGTGTCCATTCTCTAGTCTCACTCTTCTTTCTTTCTTCCTTTAAACCAAAAGTTATTACCGCTTTACCGTCTCATACTCAATCATGGACTCGTCGCTCCAACTCCCACTCCCAATGCATGGCGGAGAGAAACGAAAAAGAGAAGAATCAGAAGAGGTATTAATTCAAATTCAAATTCCCTGCAACATTTTTGTATCTCTCTCGTGTTAATCACTACAGATTTTTTTTTTTTAGTGATCCAAGGTGAATGAAGACCCATTGACTTGCTTCATGTGTATACTGCACTATTTGTTTTGGAAATATGCTAAATACATCACACATCACACTCCACACTACTCACTTCTCAGATGGGAAAGCTTGAACCTTTTGCACTATCTTTTATTCGATTTGCGTCTGTTAGTTCTGGGTTTGAATTTGTTTTGCTGTTTTCGTCTTCCATGGCAAGGAGAGGGATTGTTTTTGTAATGGGGGTGCTTCGTTGGATGTTGAATGTAGGTTGATGATCAAAGGGGCAAAGAAACCATGGAAGATGCACTTTCAATGGGTATACAAACTCCTACCAAGCAGGAGCAGATTACACGTGATGTTCTTCCGTTTGCCAGAAGGTGAGTTTAATGTGCACATGTTATTGTTAAACTTCTAGTGATGATGAGTGCATGCAGTGTTGAATATGTTATTTTGATTATCATGTCGTTGTCACTGATGCTTGATTTTCTTTTTTTCTGTAGCTATCAGCTTGAAGCATTGGACAGAGCTATCCGTGAGAATACCATAGTGTACTTGGAGACTGGTTCAGGCAAGACGTTGATAGCCATCATGCTTCTTCGCAACTATGCTCATCAATTGCGAAAGCCTTCTCCTTTCATTGCAGTGTTCTTGGTTCCCCAAGTTGTGTTGGTCTCTCAGGTATGTCTCTGTATCTTATGATGATGCCTTTTGCAAAGTTGACATGCATTATTGGATTGTCATGTGCTGGTTGAGGAGCTATGTAATGGATCCGTACTTTCACTGTGCTTTTTTCTTCGGTATCTTTTAACTTGTTGCTTTTCACTCGCAATTTAGCAAGCTGAAGCTGTGAAAATGCATACCGATTTGAAAGTGGGAATGTATTGGGGAGAAATGGGAGTTGACTTCTGGGATGCAGCTACCTGGAAACAAGAAATGGAGAAACACGAGGTGAGGGTTTTCGCATTCTATCAGGACTGAAAGATTCCTTGTTATTTTTACGGATCTGCTTTGCTTAATCTTAATCCATCTGTTTGCTTAATGCGTAATATATTCCTGTTTTCTCCCATTTGAAAAGGAGGCTGAATATTTCCGTCGTTATTAGATTAGAATCTCATGATTCTTGAATTTTATGATTTACAAGTAAACTACCTATCGATTTATATTATAAGATGAATCTTAAATAAATTTGAAACTTACGATACATTGATGAATTTGTTATATCGTATCATTGATATACAATTCAACGATTTGCTATTTATTTGTTTTATACTTTTCTTTCACCAATTCCATTGAAAAAATGATTGTTCATATATTCTTAAATTGTTAAACGGAAAGGGTTTGAAGGAATACTTTTGAACTTATCCTATATGGTTGTTTCACTAGTTGTCACTCACTCATTCAATGCATATCTATTTAGCTACTTAATTGCTTTGTTTCCATTTTTCTAAATTAAAGATTTCACAAAGTTTACATTGATAAATTTTTTATTATACCTTCGATTAATTTGTTTAAACCTTTTTTAGTTTTAAAGTTTACATTGATAGTTTATATCATCTATATGATATATTTGAAGTAAATTTTCAACGCAAATTAGGTGATTCTGGATTCCCAATTTGAATTTTTGATTTGATAAATTTTGTTTATTTCTAATTAGATGACTAAAATATGTTTAAAGCCAGATATTAACATGTAGTGGCCGGGCCCAAAAATGCGATAGTGGATAGCAGGATTGCTGTTACTATCAATTTTTTAATATGACTTATATCATGTGTACTATACAATATAAATTTTTGAAAATGATCAAAATTACTCAAAATTAATGTTGTTCATAAGTAGAAGAAAAGTTCATGGGTCTGTCTTGAACAAGACATACAAGTGAATCTTCAAATGCAACTTTCTTTTTCATCTTCACTACTTTATAGCTGTAGATTTCACTTCTAAATCTTATAGTATACTTAAACGTTGTTTTTGCATTCTATCTTTATTTTTGAATTAAATGGAAAGAAAACAACTGTTATATGACACACATTTGTCATTTGTTACTTTTAATATGATGCCTCTGAATAGTTTTATTTTTGGTTGCTGCATGGATAACTGGTATGTATTGTCAGTAATGCTTTTGAATTTGTAGGTGCTTGTCATGACTCCTGTAATATTGCTGAATTGCTTGAGGCATAGCTTCGTCAAACTGAATATGATTAAGGTTTTAATAATGGATGAATGCCATCATGCTAGGGGTAAACACCCTTATGCCTGCATCATGACTGTAAGTATTATATCTTCTCCATGTTTTTCTCAACTGGGTTGTGTCTTTGAATTCTTACTAATTTTTATTATAATAATATATTTCTAGTTTAAATCAAATCTGACTTATATATATATATATATATATATATTTTTTTTTTTTTTTCTTATTTTGAATAATCTTCGTGATTAATTTTATCAAAATATTTGATAGGCTCTTATTAAATAATCTCTTGATTAAATTATTTTTCCAAACATCCCACTGGTTGCAATATGTTATATAAACTGCAATTCACTTATGTTGTGATTAATGGAGCTGGACCCTGAACAACTTCATTTTACAATGATAATATGTGAAAGGACCTGATTGTGAACACTAACTCCACGGATGTAATTAGGTGGACCCTGAACAACTTCATTTTACAATGATAATATGTGAAAGGACCTGATTGTGAACACTAACTCCACGGATATAATTAGGTGGTGTGACCTCATGCTTGGCATCTGAAATTTTGTTGTTTCATTGAGCATCGTACTCACATGAGATTATAATTAGAATCGATGATTTTTGTTCAATAGTATCGAGCTTTTTCAATTTTAATTTTGGTTATGTAAGATTTATAATTAATTTGTTTGAAGACAATTAGTCAATTATAATCTTGTATGCAGCTGCATCATGTGGTTTTAGTTTGTGGTTTGGAATTAGTTTGTTACTTTTCTAAGATTTGATTTTATGCAGGAATTTTATCATCACCAATTACAATCTGGTATCTCTGACCTCCCTCGAATTTTTGGTATGACTGCATCTCCAATTAAGTCAAAAGGTATACAAGCCTACAAAATTTTATGGCTCCTTGCACTTTTATTGGTTTCTCAATTGTTAATTCCCTTTTTCTTATATTTTAATCCAGTTGGAAAATCTGAATCATCCTTGTCAGAGAATATTCAGAAACTAATGACTCTGATGCATTCAAAGGTAGTCTTTTTGTCCCTCTTTTGTATGGTTTTTTTCTTTCTTCTTTCTTCTCGTGATATTATGTTGTAAGGATCTTGTCCTATAACTTGGTATAATCGAATAAAATTTGAAGTGATATAGAGAATATTCATAAGGCCCCTGATAAGTATCAAACAAGAATAGTACTTTTATTGAATCTTCTCTGAATGAAAGAAAAGATAGGGAAACATTACAACATCCTTCTTCTGGAATTTCGAGAGTTCTAGTCTCTCCACCACAACAATTAATTTCTCCCAAGATACCTTCCCTCCCTTTCTAACTAGCTATTTATAGAGCATGAAACAAATTACAGTTATAACCCATACAGATATGATTGACAATTCAAATCCTCTGTAGTTGTCCTATTCTTAGGCTTCCTTTGATAAACCTTTACTAAAGGAGGCCTAGACTGTTGAATCACTTGGCACTCCAACAAAAAACCTTCCCCTTCTTGTTGTATAGTCTTAATCATAGACTTTAGTGAAGTTTTGCCCTTAGTTAACTCCGGTTCCCCCTTCAATGTGACCAACTGCCCTTATTTTTAGAGTTAATTGCTCAAAATTTGCTCTGATTTCTCCTAATCCAGCCAACCATTCCAGCCCCAAAACCATCTTTGATAGGCACCCCTTGTATCATCATGGCAACTTCAACACATTTACCTTTACACCAAACCTTATGTCCATCACCCACATCTACCACATAGGAAGGAGTATCTTGAACTAGTAATTGAGCTTTGCGTATAAATTCATGGGAAATGAAATTATGGGTAGCCCCACAACCAATTAGCACTTTCACTCTCTCTTGACCAAGCTCACCCCACACCTTAAGGGACCTCTTGGAGGTAAATCCAGCAATACTATTCAGAGATAATTGTTTGAATTCTGCTCCTCTCTGCTCACCTTCTGAATTGTCCTCCCTCCCATTCATACCCTCCATTTCCTCCAACAACATCACTCTTAATTGTTTATTTTTTCAAATATGATTTGGCCCATATTTTTCCTCACATCGAAAACACTCCCCGTTTCTTATTTTTTTATTGCATTTCCACATTAGACAACTTTTTGAACTCACCACCCCGTCCTCTAAAGCTTGACCCACTTCCATTACTACCAACTAAAGAGGTAGCTGAAACAACTTCAGAATGTGTTATTCCCACTCCCGTTTCTGCCCTATGTCCACAGTCACCATACACAAGAAAGAGGATGGTTTATAATTGCTCTCTTGCTTCCCGACGGCCCAAACTCCATTCTTCATCACTGCTACATTCTTTTGATCAATCATCAAAGTTTTCTTCATCATTGATGTTAGATTTGGAGGTTCCTACAATTCACCTCAGCTCCAATTTCTTCCTTCAAGCCATTGACAAATATAGCCATCAAGTGTTTCTCTCCTACACTCGTCAACATTCCCATGAACTTCTCAAATTGAGAAACAAATGCCTCCACCGAGCCTTCTTGTTGTAAAGCCAATAGAGGACTACCATGGCAGGCTGAAATCTACCAATAATAGCTTCTTTAAATTCTTCCCAATTTTGGTGCCAGATGACAAGACTCCCACCATTGAAACCAACTTAGAGCTTTACCTTCAAGTGCCACCAACACCGCCTGAAGCTTCTCCCAATTTTCATCTTTTTCCATTGTTTTGTCATCTTCCACTTGTTGCACTGCTCTTTCCTCTGCCCGACGCGCTGCATCATTTCCCACGTCTTCTCCAAAATGGCAAACCAAGGACTCCACTAACGCTTCTAGTCTCCGAAATTGTTCTTCTTCTCGATTCCGATCTTCTTCTCTCACGCGATCCCAAGCTTCTTGATTGCGATTGCAATGCTCCATACATTGCTCCAATCATTTGATTCTTGACCGCATTCTGGTATTTCTTTTGCACATATGCAATACCGATACCATAACTCTTGGATGGAGTTCTGATACCAGATTGATAAGTATCAAATAAGAATAGTACTTTTATTGAATCTTCTTTGGATGAGAAAAAAGATTGGGAAACATTACAACACCCTTCCTCTAGAATTTCAAGAGTTCCCGTCTCTCCCCCACAACAACTAATTTCTCTTACAATAGCTTCCCTCCCTTTCTAACTAACTATTTATAGAGCATGAAACAAATTATAGTTATAACCCATACAATTATGATTGACAATTCAAATCCTCTGAAGCTGTCCTATTCTTAGGCTTCCTCCGATAAACCTTTACTAAAGGAGGCCTACGCATATCAGCCCCAAGTGGCATTTTTTATGGCAAGAACGATGTATCAAAAGAATTCAATTTTTTTAACTTGTGTTATGTTATTTGATACTTTATTGTTATTTTTAGAAGTTAATTTCTTAGTTTTAGGATATAGTTGTGTGTTAACATGGCTAGAGGTAGTGGAACCTTTACCTACTCCAGAAACTTATTTCTTTATTTATTTTAAGAGATGAGACAGTGTGGTTAAAATAATTTATTCTAATGTAATTAATAGTTTTTTTTATCGATGTGCAAACCCTCTTGGTCTTGCTTGTATTATTTGTTTGACAAATAATTTGAAATGAAGGTATATACATGTGTAAGTGAAGCTGTCATCACTGAGTTCATACCAACTTCAACACCAAAATTGAAGTTTTACCACGACAATGGAATTCAATTTGTATTATTTGAAGAATTAGCGTCTAAGCTCAAGAGGTTAAAGGAACAGGTGTGTACATTGAAAGATATATCATTTTTTTATATATACCTGAAACATTTAAAAAAAATAAAAATCCCACATTTGTTGAAAGTGGAAATATGAGTATGCCCTTTACCCAAAGTCTTTCGTTTTATTGAGTGATTAGTTATATTTGAATCAATCCTCAATTTCCAATCCTATCCCTTCCTGTAATTTAATTAGTAGTCAGAGTGACAGTGTCATTTATGTTTAGTGCTACTTTATAAGTTATTTATTTTTTATGTCAAAGGTTATTATTAACAATGCTTATTTTGTTTCTCAGCATGAAGACGCTCTAAGAAGTTCCGATTTCACCAAATCAGCTGCTGATTCTGCACAAAAAAGAATAACAAAGATGTTTTGTGCTTTAGGGTTTTGTCTGGTTGAGCTTGGTGTTTGGTTCGCATTGAAGGTTCTTGCCTTTCTCCTGCAAAAACTTTCTATCTCCCATGTCTCTTTAAGGTTTAATAAAATGATCATTTTTGTTTTATATGACAGGCTGCAGAGTCTTTATCTTCTAATGAGTTTGAATCATTTTCATGGGGACACTCGGGGGATAGAGTTGTTAAAAACTTTATTTTGGCGTGTCTAGACACACTGAAAAGTTACACGCAATGTGGTAATGATTCTACATCCATTGAGAGAAGTGTTGAAATCTTAAATATGAATCTTTTCCTTGCATTTCTAGCATTAATTAATTTTTACACGATTTTTTTTCTTACTCAGATGCTAAGTGGTCTATTGGTGACAATATTAAATTCGATTTGGAGATGGGGCTGTTGACCTCCAAAGTTTGCTGTCTTATGGACTCTCTACTTGAGTACAGGTTATAATCATGGATAAGTTTCATTTTAAATATTTCCAATTTTTGGCCTCTTAACACTCCTTATTATTCAAATCTCTTATGAGATGAGAAAATGCCTAAGAAATTGTATTTGTATTTGTATTCTGAAAAATGAATTCAATCAGTACATATGGTTTGTGTATCAGCTGTATAGATAGGGCAACTAAACATAAATAACTCTTAAGTAAGAGTTCTTTTATCATTTATTCCCTACATATGATTGGGCTATTACTGAAGAATGTTTTATTTTATCATTTAATGCTAATTGTCAAAGGTTGGGAGAAAAATTTAACCACCCTGATTATAGAATAAATTTAAGAAAAAGATAATTTAGAAATCAAATCAGATTTGAATAATTTGATCTTGATCTTAACTACCTAATCTTAACTACCTAAATGTTTTAGAAAAAGGAGAATACAATCAAATTAGATTTGAATAATATGATTTTGAGCTTAGCATGCTAAATCTACTCGAATCCTTATTTTAAATTCAAATTAAGAAGTACGCATACAACTATCAAAATATATATAAAAAGGGTATTGAATCAAGAAATTTTATCACTTAGTACTGATTTTAGAAATAAGGATAAGTGTTAAAATGTTGTGTGACATCAGTTAGAATTTGCGATTACTTTGATTCTTAACCTAAGTTTACACTAGCTCTATTTTCTAGAATGTAAGCCTGTCATCGTTAGCTTCAGATTGGGATGAGTGTTAAAAATATATTCTAACTAGTTGATCACCAGACTGTTTTGATTGACCGGTTGTATGTAGTCCTAGTGGGATAAGGATTGTTGTTTGATTGTAGGTAGTGATTTTTTATGTCATTATGATGATTATATTACATTTATTTGATGAATCTACTACTTTTGCTACAATTGCAGGGGTTTGACTGACATGAGATGCATAATTTTTGTTGAAAGGATCATTACAGCCATTGTACTTCAGGATTTATTCAGTACCTTGCTTCCGAAGTACAACAGCTGGAAGACTAAATTCATTGTAGGACACAATTTTGGAATAAAAAATCAGTCGAGGAGAGAACAAAATGAAATTGTTGAAGAATTTCGAATGGGATTGGTATGTTGCTTTTTTTAAACTATCTACTGAATTGTAATAACCAGATGAAATTTCTTATCAATTAAAATATTTAATATGCAGGTCAACATCATTGTCGCAACATCTATTCTTGAAGAGGGTTTAGATGTTCAAAGTTGCAATGTAGTTATTAGATTTGATCCATCTCCCACAGTTTGCAGTTTCATACAATGCCGAGGACGTGCTAGAATGAAAAATTCAGATTACATATTAATGGTTAAGAGGTATTTTTATTTTTTCATTACTCCCTCAGTATGTTTTCTGGTGCTTAGATAGGTACAAATTATTAAGCTGCTAGAGACAAAACTATAGTGAGAACTTATGCTTCACTAGTTATCTTTAAAGTAAATTTTCCCCAAAAGTTCTTTATTTTTTTCTAAAATTGCAGTGGGGATTCAGTTACATGTTCTCGACTTGAGAAATACCTAGCTAGTGCGGATATTATGAGGAAGGAGTCATTGCGACATTCTTCTCTTCCATGTGATCTTTTTGAATGTGATGACTTTGATAAGGAAGCTTATCGTGTTGCAAGCACTGGAGCCATTGCAAACCTTAGTTCTAGCATCAGTTTGATATACTTGTATTGCTCACGCCTCCCTGCAGATGGGTTAGTTAGTTCATTGCTTCGCCTAAGATACACTTTCTTTTGCATCATTTTGGTTTTTTTTTGTTTTTCTTTTATCTTGTTCTTTATCATTTATCCCATCTAGATTAATAAATCTCTCAGATACTTTAAACCGACTCCAAGGTGGGACAAAGAGACTGGAACATTGTATCTTCCCAAGAGCTGTCCTCTACAGCCTATTCATGTAGTTGGTGACAGAAAACTCTTAAAGAATATTGCATGCCTTGAAGCATGCAAACAACTTCATAAGATAGGAGCTCTGACAGATAATCTTGTTCCTGATATTGTTATTGAAGCAGCAGAGGTGGAGGAATTTGGTAACTTTCATGCCTTTTATTAATTTCTCGTTCTACTACTGCCTTTCTTTCTAAATATTGTTTCTTGAACACTAACCTCATTTGTTCTTTGAACGACTTCCACTTAAATCTTTGAATAACTTCCACATCAATCAATTTTTTTTCAGGGAATGAACCTTATGATGAAAACCAACCAACTTATGTCCCATTTGGATTGGTAAATTGTGTGTCAAATAATAGTCACACAATATACCATTGTTATTTGATGGAACTCACTCAAAATTTTAGCTATGATATCTTTGTGCAAGATATTATTCTTGCTATGAGAATTGAGCTTGATCCAGAAATTGGATGCTCGCAATTTGATATGGATTTTGACAAAGGTAGCGTGTCTGTAAAGTTAAGATACAATGGAACCATTAATCTTTCACCAGATCAGGTATGCTGTTGAATTTTATCCAACTTATTTGCAAGTTCTAAGAAAAAGTTAGTGTATTTACTGTTATTTGTTTTTGTTTTGCAGGTTCTCTTGTGTAAAACTTTCCAGGTCACTTTGCTTAGTATTCTCATAGATCATGATATGAACAAGTTGGCAACTGGTTTGGACAAGTTCTATTCGGAAGATGATGTTGATATTGACTATCTTTTGCTTCCAGCTATTGGGAAAGGGGAAAAATCAGTTGTTGATTGGTTAGCTATCAATTCTATAAATGCATCTAATTTTACGTGCAATTGTCATCCACCCCACATAAGGACAAAAAGTGGTCTAGTGTGCTCTTGTAAACTACAGGATGCATTGGTTTGCACTACCCATGCTAGTGGTAAGAATTATTTCTATATCACCACTGGTATAATGGAATTAGATGGAAACTCGCCTATGGAACTAAAGGGTGGTGGAGTTACTACGTACAAAAATTATTACAAACAACAGTAAGTAATTTTTTTATTTTTGTTTATTCTCAGGTTACTTTATCTACTACAGTGCATTATTCTTCGTTTGTTTCCAATTTTCAGTCATGGTATATCGTTGCAATTTGAACATCAACAGCTACTTAAAGCAAGGCACAATTTTCAAGCTAAAAATTATTCTCATGGACGCAAACAAAGAAAAGAAAGAGGTTTGATTTCTCAATTTGTTAATTTTATCCTCCTCCTTTATCTGTCCTTAGTGAGGTTGATCCAATGGTATTCAATCTTTGATATCCATAATGCATGGAACAGTTTTATTACAGGTGTATACCAAGGAGGTTGATTATGACCACAAATATTAAAATTTGGGTTACCTTTGTAACCAATATCAATTGTTCTGTTGGGGAGTTTTGTGAATGTATTAGTGCCATTATGTGCCCTCTGGTTTTAATTGAAAGGAAATCAGGCTTGTTTGTCTGCTAATTTCTTCTAAACAGTTCTTTTGTATTAAAACTATGAAAATAACCTCTGCTTGTTTGGGTGTGGCACAACACTTTAATCGTCTTAGTTGTTACCTCTGTATTGTCTTGTTTGTTTCTGAAACCCAATGTTGCAATCTTAATATGAACAGAATTTGCATCGGTAGTAACTGCTTCTATTTACGAGAATAGTTATCGAAGTCATGAGGCCTAAATATTTATTCATGTGCAAATTATAGTTGTACAAATATTAAGTGCTAGTCTTCAAGCACTACTAATATGTGATCCAATCTAAATCCTTACTTCATGTTTTCAGTTTCAGAAGCAAGCAAGTCCTTTGTTGAATTACCTCCTGAACTGTGCTCTATAGTCATGTCTCCAATAAAAGATGTTATCATTTATTCTTTCTCATTTATTCCATCAATCATGCATCGACTCGAATCATTACTAGGAGCTTTCTACTTAAAAAAGGTGCTTTTGGCTCATTGTGCGCTGAATGAAACTCAAACAATCAAGGTGTGTACAATTGTTCTTTGTTACAATCTAGAAAAGTTTATATTTCCTTGTGTGTTTTTTTTAGAATAGTCAGAGTTTTATATCTTGGTTCATTGCTCTCAATAGACAAAACAGAATGTAGTTAAAAAAGATTATCTTACTCCAAGTTTTCTTGTATACTTTATATATATAGGCAGTTCTAGAAAAAAAAAGTTAATTCCTTCTGCCTGCTGTCCTTTTATTATCCTCTGTTGCCTCAGTCAATACTTTGTCAGTGTGAATATTCTATGTTAGCATTTTTTGCTAATTTGTATTAGTATTATTTGAAATTGTGGATTTATTTTTATTACATCCACTTATCAACCATTTTAAAGATATTTACACCAATGGTATCTGCAATTGGCATTGTAGGTGTTAGAAGCAATAACTAGTAAGAGATGCAATGAGTCCTTTCATTACGAATCTCTAGAAACTCTCGGAGATTCTTTTTTAAAATATGCTGCCAGTCAACAACTTTTTAAAACCTATCAAAGTCACCATGAAGGTCTCCTCAGTGTGAAGAGGGAAAAGATAATTTCTAATGCTGCCCTCTGTAAGTTAGGGTGCAGTTCCGGCCTTCCGGTATTTTCTCTCTTTCTTTATCTTTGATATTATTGTTCCAATTATTATGCTCTCCCTCTGCCTTTAAGCATTGTTCCTGTTTTCATCAAGATTTTATTGTAAGTTTTCATCTGTTTTGGGTTTAGCAGTACTATTTCTTCAAATGTATGGCTGATTTCATAGAGCAACTGCTATGGAAGTTTCTCTTCCCATTCAAACAGTAATTACAAAACTCATATCATAATATTTTCCATTGGAGAGCAATGCACTGTGACCCATTTAAGTTTGGGTTTCTTTGCACAGCAAGTGTCTGATCTACTAAATGTGGGCCCTCTGCATATATATATATATAGAGAGAGAGAGAGAGAAGAGAAAGAGAGGGGAAGGATCAATTTATTCTAAGAGTAAGACCAAATAAACTTACTTTCCATCTCACCATTCATTTTTTTTGTGATATAATGATCTTAAATAATAACTCATCTTAACCATTAAATTACAAGAAAATAAATAGTGAGGATCAAGAGTAAGTTTCTAATTCTTACTTTTAGAGTAAGTGGATCGTCCCTCATATAAATATATATATATATAATCTTGCTCTTGCTTTTAATTTTTTATTGAAATTTTATTTTATGAAGCTTTACTTTTAATCTCTCTGGTAATGTTGGCTCATGGTTCTTGTTGGTGCTTCTCAGTAATGTTTTTGGTGCATCTCAGTATTTTTTTGTGTGTCAATCTCACAGTTTTATTCTATTTAATATATTACAATCACTATTTTTGACTTGCATATAAAAATTTAAATGGAATCAATTTAACGGCACAATTTGCATATATTTAAAAGTTATTAATAATTTTAATCTGTTCTATTAAATTTTAAAATTAATTAATATTTGTTGGTCATTGTTTTTGTTGGTGCTTTTCAGTAATTCTTTTTTTTTTGTGCGTCCCAGTATTTTTTTGGTGTGTCAATCTCACAGTTTTATTCTATTTAATATATTACAGTCACTATTTTTGACTTACATATATAAATAAAAATGGTATCAATTTAATGGCACAAATTTGCATGTATTTTAAAAGTTATTAATAATTTTAATCTGTTTCATTAAATTTTAAAATTAATTAATATTTCATCAAAATAAACTATATATTTTTGTTTGATAATTGACATTTAAATATATTAAATTAAGAGTAAGATGAATAATAAAATATAAAAGAATTAGGCATGTTTGGAGGTCCATTTGAGAAATTTTAGTGAGTTTCTTGATTGGGGAGAAAAATGATTGAGTTGTTTTAAAGTAGAAAATGTGATGTGACAGAACACAGAAGTGTGAAATATTATTAAAAATATAGTCAAGAAGAAACTTGTGTGAATTTCTTCATTGTAGATGTTCTTGATATGGTATCAGTGTAGAATTTGATTTTTGATATAATAGAAAAAAGTAGTGAGTGCTTCAATGTTTTGATTAGTTGATGTTTTTCCATTTTCTTTGAAGTTTTATAAAAGATTATGATTTTAAGTCAATTGACTAGTTGCAAACTTGCAATTTTTTGGACAATTACCATGTTTGTACAAGAATTTGTATTTTATTTGCTCTTTAAGGAAGTCCAAGCTGATCAGGTTTTGTAGAAGACTTGGGTTGTTTACTGAAAAAGAAAGGAGTGCAGTGAGTTTCCTACTTGTCTTAAATGTGTGGGAGTAATGCTGACTAAGCAGTTTTTACAGTTTAAAGAGACTAGTAGAGAGTAAGCAGAAACTGTTGAGTGTGTACCGAGACCTTGGGTCTCTGTTGGTGGGAGTCTTTTTCCTTCTAAGAGCTATGATTTCTTTATAATGCAATAAAACTTGATTTCCAGAATTGTTTTTTGGGTTCATATCAAAGATTGAATTGAAAAGTTTATAATATTTAGCATGAGTAATGTGTTCTCTAATTTGTAATGCTTGTGCCATGAGGAGTTGACTGTATTACTTCGGAATTCTGAATTATTTTGATTTGCAGGGTTTCATACGAAATGATCCATTTGATCCTCATTCCTGGATCATTCCTGGTGATAAATCTAGAAGTTTTAAAATAGAAGAGTTGGTTAGCAGCAAGGGGGAAAAATTTTATATTTGTGGAAAAAGAAAATTAAAAAGAAAGCTTGTTGCTGATGTTGTTGAGGCACTAATTGGTGCCTTTCTCAGCACTGGTGGTGAAAAGGCTGCATTGTTGTTTATGGATTGGGTTGGTATTAAAGTGAATTTTAATAAAATATCCTATGAGAGGCACTTTGACATTCAACCAGAGAAGCTGATACATGTCAGCTTTTTAGAATCACTATTGAAGTACTCATTTAATGACCGTTCTCTTTTAGTGGAAGCTCTGACCCATGGTTCTTACATGCTGCCTGAAGTTCCTAGATGTTATCAGGTATTTACTTATGTTTATTATTCATCATATGGAAACAACACACTGCCATTAGCACACTTTATTATGTATGAATGAACTTTCTCCAACTCCATATTGACAATCCTTTTTTGTAAGTCTTGGAGGGATCTAATAAATAGTAATTGAACATATTCACGATCAATCATTTTTTAATTCATATTCTTGTTACTTTTTATTCTTTTATCTAAATTTGTAAAAGATATACTCCTTGCCCTGCAGAGACTAGAATTTCTTGGAGATTCAGTACTGGATTATCTGATTACTTGGCACTTGTACAAAAAATATCCTGGCATGTCACCTGGGCAGTTAACTGATATGAGATCAGCTTCTGTGAATAACAATTGTTATGCATGGTCTGCCATTAAGCATGGGTTGCACAAACATGTACTTCATGCCTCACAAGAACTGCATAAGCATATTGCTATCACACTTAACAATTTTGCTAAGTTGTCTTCATCGTCAACTTTCGGATACGAGTCAGAGACGTCACTACCTAAGGTTAGTTGTTAAAATTTAGTTCATTGGTTCATGTGGTTATTATTATCAAGTATTGAGTTAACGCTAACAAGTATTATTATTGTCAGTGGTGTTTGAATAGAGGAAAATGCTCCTCGAAAGTGAAATGGTGTTTGGATAGAGGAAAATGCTCCTCGAAAGTGAAATGGACTGTGAAGTATAGTAATACAGTTTCTAACACTTAGTAAGAAAAGGAAACGATAACAGAGAGGAAAATAATATGTGTTTCTGTTATAATTGCAAAAGAACAATTACAGCAAGAGAAAGGTTCTCTCTACTGCCCAGAGCCACGCTCCTTACAAAGAAACAAACGTTTCCTCTATTCCCCAAAAACGCCCCCTCACTCTTCACTCCAAATTCTTATATAACAGAATCATGTTTTATTTTCTTTCTCTCTCCTCTAACTGCCTTTCCCCGTCTCTCATGCCACATCAGTATTTTCCTTTCTTCCTTCGCGAATATACTAGAAGTTGTTTTGGAATAGATTTCCCTTCATGGGCCACGGTCTCAGCTGGCCCGTTTGGGAATGGGTCCCTATCAATACCTCCTTCTGCAACATTTGTCTTGTCCTCAAGACTAATTTTGGGAAATTGGTATTTCATTGTTACTGCATCTTCCCATGTAGCTTCATCCATTGTCTTCCCCTTCCAAAGTACTAGCCATTGAAGCAATTCCTCTCCTTTCTTATGAATGATTCGCGTCTCTAGAATGGCTTCCGGTTCAATTATCCCTTTTCTATCATCTTCAAAATCAATGGGCATTTCAGATTCAACTTTATAGTCACCGATTGCCTTTTTTAGCAGCGAAACATGGAACACCGGGTGGATTCTGGTGTTGGAAGGCAATTTCAAGCGATATGCTACTTCCCCAATCTTTTCCACAATTTCAAAGGGCCCATAGTACCTAGCACTTAGCTTAGGGCTAATCCGAGTCTCAACAGTATGCTGTCTATGTTGTTTCAGTTTCATAAAAACCATCTCCCCTACCTTAAAACTTCTCTCCCGTCTATGCTTGTCAGCTTGGGTTTTCATTCTTTCTTGAGCCCTTACCAATTGGCTCTTTAACTGTCGCAACGCTTCATCACGATCCAAGAGTTCTTGTTGTACTGCATCCACTTTAATCTCCCCCTGAACACATTTAACAATCACGGGGGGTTTCCTTCCATAAACAGCCTCGAATGGAGTAATGCATGTTGATGAGTGAAAATTTGTATTGAACCAGTATTCTGCCCATGGAAGCCACGAACTCCATCCTTTGGGTTGGTCAGTGATAAAGCACCTTAAGTAGGTCTCAAGACAACGATTAACCACTTCAGTTTGACCATCTGTTTGGGGATGGTAAGCAGTGCTCATCCTTAGAGTAGTCCCCTGCATTCTGAAAAATTCTTTCCAAAAAAGACTCATAAACAAAGGGTCCCTATCACTAACCACTGAGTTAGGAACTCCATGCAACCGAACCACTTCTTTTACAAACAATTCAGCAATGGTTCGAGCCGTATAGGGGTGTTTGAGAGGGATAAAATGACTGTATTTAGTTAATCTATCAACCACAACCAAAACAGCTTCGAACCCCTTTGATTTAGGCAGCCCAGTTATAAAATCTAAACTGATATCCTCCCATACCTTCTCTGGAATTGGGAGAGGTTGCAAGAGCCCCCCTGGTGCAGTGGTCATGTACTTTTGGCGTTGGCACGTATCACATGATTGAACAAATTTCATGGCATCCTTTTTCATCCCTTTCCAATACAGATTAGCAGCTAATCTTCGATATGTGCGATAAAAACCCGAATGCCCTCCCTGGGGTGTGGCATAAAATTCTTCTAATAGTTTAGGAATCCAAACAGAATTTTCAGAAACAACTAACCTTCCCTTATAAAATAAGATCCCATGTTGATAGGTGAAATCTGGATTAACGTCTTTCCCTTGCTGCAATGCTTCAATGATAATTTTCCACTTCTCTTCTGCATGCACTTCTGCTATGATCTCCTGACTATCGAGCCACACCGGTACATATATTAATGTTCTGCATTCAGAGTCCCCCATACTTCTTGATAATGCATCTGCTCCCTTATTTTCTAGCCCAGGTTTGTAAATAATCTCAAAATCATAGCCAAGCACTTTTGCCAGCCAATTTTGCTGGTTTCCAGTAATAATCCTTTGTTGCAACAATTGTTTCAGACTTTTTTTATCTGTGTACACCTTAAACCTTCTTCCCAACAAATATGGCTGCCAATGTTTAATTGCTAATGTCATCGCCATTAGCTCCTTTTCATAAGTGGATTTGGCTAAATTTTTACTTTCCAAAGCCTTACTAAAGTATGCCACTGGTTTCCGGTTTTGCATCAAAATTGCTCCAATACCCAAACCTGAAGCATCACATTCTAACTCAAAATCTTCTTCAAAGTTCGGTAAAACCAAAACTGGAGCTGTGGTTATTTTCCTTTTGAGTTCCTCAAAAGCCGCTTGTGCCTTGCTATTCCAATTGAACCCATCCTTCTTAGTTAACTCTGTGAGAGGCCGTGCAACTTTTCCATAATCTTTTATAAACTTACGATAATACTCGGTGAGTCCAAGAAAGCCACGAACTCCCTTAACATTTTTTGGTACTGGCCATTCCATCACACTAGCCACCTTAGAGGGATCTACTGGCACCCCTTGGGCTGAAATCACGTGACCCAAATACTCCACTCTACTTTGTCCAAAGCTACATTTTTCTTTATTTGCAAACAGTTGCTGCTGCCTTAAGGTTTCCAGAACAACCCTCAATTATCTTAAGTGATCATCCTAAGATATACTATAAATCAATATATCGTCAAAGAACACTAACACCCCTTTTCTCAAAAACTTACAAATACCTCATTCATAAGAGATTGGAATGTGGAAGGAGCATTGGTGAGCCCAAACGGCATGACGAGATACTCATAATGTCCTTCGTGGGTTCTAAAAGCCGTTTTTGGGATATCTTCTTTTCGCATCCTCACTTGGTGATATCCAGACCTCAAATCCAATTTGGAGAAGAATTTTGACCCATGTAATTCATCTAGTAACTCCTCAATCACGGGTATAGGAAATTTATCAGGTATGGAAACCTTGTTGAGTGCCCTATAATCAACACATCCTCCACTTGTTCTTCTTCTTTACAAGAATCACCGGGCTAGAGTATTCACTCTGGCTGTGTCTAATGTGTCCATTGTCCAAGAGCTCTTTCACTTGCTTCTCAATTTCATTCTTGTGATGGTAAGGGTAACGATAAGGTCTTACATTGACTGGTCCCTGTCCTGGAACCAGAGTAATGACATGTTCCTTGGCTCGGTTGGGAGGTAGCCCTTTTGGTTCTTTGAAGACATCATCATAATCTAACAAAATTTCTTCTATTTCCTTCTGCCTCTCCTTAGATAAACTCACCTCCTTCTGATTATGTGGCTCTGTCAACAAACCGCAGAGCGACGTTAGAAACTTCTCTGGTCGCGTAATTCCCTTTAAAACTCTTGGCCCTTCATTAGTTTTGATCTTCATTGTGTGCCTTTGCCAATCCACCACAGTTTCCCCTAAAGATTCCAGCCATGACATTCCCAAAATAACATCCAAATCCTCCAGTTCAAACAAAAATGCGTCCACCGCATACTCCCCCACATCAGTTTTGATTTTAATTCCACGACAAATTCCCAGAGTCTCCGTTTGATGCCCATCACCCATGAGAACTTTCATTTTCTTCGTTATCTCCCATCTCCAACCCATGGCCTCCACCAATTTTTTAGAGATAAAATTATGGGTTGCTCCGCTGTCAATTAAAATTAACACGGGAATCTCACAAATTTCACCCTTCAATTTCATTGTGCTTGGGTGATCCCTCTTCTCACTCTCCAATCCGAACAAACTGATGGCATTGCATTCCCCTTCAAGTTCTGCATCCTCAACGTCGCCGGTAGCTCCGTCAACACCTACCTCACTCTCGCTTTCGAACTGAAATTCTTCATCTACCATAATCAGTCGTAATTGTTTTACTGGGCATTGGTGTAGTGGGCTATACGGACCACCACACTTGAAACAAAGCCCTTTTTTACACCTTTCAACGAGATCTTGGTAGGCTAAGTGTTTGGTTCCTCTATTTTGGAAGCCCATTTTATTTTTTTCACCACCTTCATCTCTAACTTTTGGGCCAGGCCCATTAGTTCCCCTTCCTCCTCCATAGCTCTTTGGCCCGCTGTGACTCATCAAGTTGGTGTGGTTTCTATGACCTGCATATTTTGATCCGCTTGGATGCGAATCCAGTCATCCCTGACCTCCAAACCGACGTGTTAATAACTCCGCCTCCACTGCACGGGCAGTGTTCATCATTCTGCCCCTACTCAACGGATTAGCAGTATGAAGGCTCCTCAATTGCGTTCGAATCTGCTCGCGTAACCCATGAATGAAGAAAGCAAAATACTGTTCATCTTCCATCCGAGGTACTTGAGCTACCAAACACTCGAATTTTTGAACATACTCCTCCACACTCCCACTTTGTTGCAGAAAGGTGAGTTGCTCAAACACGCTACCTTCTCCCAAACCACCGTAGCGCTGAAGCAATTCTTTCTTCAATATTTCCCAGGTTAACTCTTCGTAATCATTCAATAACGCGTTAAAAAAATGTAGTGTGCCACCCTCCATACAGATTTGAGCCAGACTCAACTTTACCTGCTCACTCGTTTCTTGTACCCGGAAATAAATTTCTGCCCGGGTTATCCATCCTGACGGGTCTTCGCCGTAGAACATTGGTAATTCAATCTTCTTAACTGATTGGCGAAATTCGTCCAGAGCTTCTCCCTCTAGGGATTTCATTCCCGTGCCAGAGATGAAGGTATTCCTGCTCCCTTTTGGGTCTTCCGTTTTCTTCCCTCCTACCGAATTCTCGCCTTCATCATTAATATTTCTATTAAGCGTCCTCGTCATTAGTTCCACCAGCTTGGACTGATTCTCCGCCACGTCCTTCCGCAACGTTTCGACGAGCTTCGTCTGGTTGTCCGCCACTTCTCTCCTCATGTCGTCGATGGCGACATGGTTTTGTGAGGATTGTCATTGAATGGCCTCCATTGCTGCTCTAATCATGTCTAAGTCTCCCTCTACCTTGCCCAAACGAGCATCCATTTCTTCCGCTGATTTCATTTTCCCAACTTTTTTCCTTGGTGGCATCCACCGTCTAGACGATCCGGCAGGTCGGACCAAATAATACAGTTTCTAACACTTAGTAAGAAAAGGAAACGATAACTGAGAGGAAAATAATTTGTGTTTCTGTTATAATTGCAAAAGAACAATTACAGCAAGAGAAAGGTTCTCTCTACTGCCCAGAGCCACGCTCCTTACAAAGAAACAAACGTTTCCTCTATTCCCCAAAAACGCCCCCTCACTCTTCACCCCAAATTCTTATATAACAGAATCATCCCAAATTCTTATATAACAGAATCATGTTTTATTTTCTTTCTCTCTCCTCTAACTGGCTTTCCCCGTTTCTCATGCCACATCAGTATTTTCCTTTCTTCCTTCGCGAATATACTAGAAGTTGTTTTGGAATAGATTTCCCTTCATGGGCCACGGTCTCAGCTGGCCCGTTTGGGAATGGGTCCCTATCATATAGAATTAAGGCTGTATCTATTCTATAAATTCCTGGATTGATACATGCTTATTCCTGCTCTTATAGACAAGCTTACTTCAGAGGATTGTTGAGAAAAGAATGTATAACTAACTAAATTTCTCATTATTTTGTTGGATAAACCTTTAGAGAAAACACTGTCTTTAAGTGATAGGAGAAAAGACCTGCATTATGGATTTATAAATTACTTTTGGGTTTTTTTAAGCAATACTATTTGGTAAGTTTCACTATAAAAGCTGTTACGAATGCCTAATGACCAATCATTGTTGGAAAGGTGGGTAGGGAACAAAGTTGGATAGATGGGTAACTTCATGCATATGTCAAATTAAAATTTTTCCCATTCCCAAGTTGTTACTTGAGAAAAAATGATACTATTTACTATTTTTCATTTAGTTTATGGTCCAATATATTTCTGGTTTCCAATTCTGCTTTTCTTGCAATTTTAGGGTAGCTTTTCTATTTGAATGATAAATTAGTTCACTAAATGTACTCCACGTTGTGACCAGTTTTCCTTTTTTCAAAACCCATGAATGTCGAAGGAGAATTAGTTACTAAAGAATTAAACATTATTGGTAAATTTGATCAAAATCTTGAGCTTCTCTAATCTCAAAGTATCTTGCAAACATTATATGTCTGTCATGACTCATGTTTAAACATGTAGCTGTTTTATTCCCTTCTTTAGGATCAGTAGTTCTTTGGCATATCTTAAAGATTTAATGTTAGTAGTACACACTTTGATTTTTGAAGCAGAGTTCTATTCCTGACTTGGAAAAGCTACAATATTTTAACCATTACAAAATTCATAATATAGTTTCTTATTGTTTGATAGGTACTTGGGGACATTATAGAGTCTCTGGCTGGAGCGATTCTTGTTGATTCAGGATACAATAAGGAGGTTGTGTGGCAAAGCATAAGGCCACTTTTGGAACCCCTCGTCACACCACAAACACTGAAGCTCCATCCCGTCAGAGAGTTGAATGAACTATGCCAGAAAAGAAGTTATAAAATTATACAAGATGTTGTGTCCCGCAAAGATGGTGTGACTAATTATAAAATGGAGGTAGAAGCTGATGGGATCCTTCACCAGTTTGAGTATATCGGTCATGCTCTTAAGGACACAGCCAAGAGGGTAGTCTACAAGGAAATTTTAAATTCCTTGAAGGAAGAGTTATAGGATAGGGTACCCAAGTTTTGATTCATTAACCTGCCATTGTAGGTTGTAAATATTACAATAGTTATATAAAATGAGTATTTTTAGCTATCATTGTTTCATTCAACCAAAATGTTTTTAAAGATTATTTTTAACCTTGTCTATTTCAAATAATCACTTTTAATATCTTCATATTTAACTTCAATTTCAATATTTTCAAAGAAATTAAAAATAACATTGTACCATAATATATTTTTATATAGATTCGATACTTATATACATTGATTAGGGTTTGTAGTCTCATTAGGCACAATATACATTATTAACAATTTTGGTATTCATGGTTTTTGTTACTTAATTTGGCTTTGTATTTATTTTCTTCAAAATGTCAAAGTATGTCATCATTTACAAAACATAAAAAAACTTATATATTTACTAATTATTAGCAATATTATCAATTAAAACCTAATTAATTTGACATTCTTTATGCAATTGTCCTCTATCAGAACAGTAGTCATAGAGCAAGTGTTTCTTTGTGACATATTGGTATGCCTTTTGTTGTTGAGGGTTTAGTTGGGAATGTGTGTGATCATTCCACCATAAATAAGGAGAATAGCAGAGATATTTTCTTGGGTTTTGGGTTTGGCAGCCATGAATGTTGAAACCTTGAAAGTGAGCAGTGAAGGGTGCTTGGTTCCAATCAATTCTCTTCCCATTAGATGCCCATGGTTCACCATTCCATATGCTACATGTAATATGCATTTGCTGTGAAGGAAAACTCACTCCCACCTTTGAATTGTTCTTAAATACTCTAATTGGTATTTCATCTACATAAAACCTGAAAATATTTAACCCCAACACAAATTAAATCAAGGAAAACATTAATTAAACATACCCTAATTAACTAGTGATCATGTTAATTAAAAGCATATTAGAGTTTGAATAAGATAGATATTAGGTTAATCTGGTTAAAAAATGTGAGGTTTATACATCATTTATATATTATAGTTTGGTTTCATTTTTAGTTAATGTGGGATTTTTTCAACATTCTCTCCTCACGTCGAGGAGTCATTCTCAACTCGAATATGGCCCGTTAATAAATGATCAAATATAGGTCCAACAACTTTGTTAACTTTTTAGTCAACATGAGATTTCCTCAACACCCTCCTCTTATGTCGAGGAGTCATTCTTAATTCGAACGTGGTCCATTAATAGGTGACCCAATATAGGTCCAACAACCTTGCTAACCATTAAAACTTTATATAGCTGTTCATTAACAACTTTGTTAACAATCAAGATTTCTCAAATCATGTAGAAGGAGACCATAATTTATTAATAGGTGGTCCAATTTAGACCAAACAACCTACCCATCAAGATTTAATATATTAACAAGTGATCGAATTTAAGTTCAACAATCTTGTTAACATAAAGTGATTATTGAGTCTAATTCACCCCAAAACCAATTTAGAATGTGAGATTTACACCTTATTTATATATTATAATTCGACTTTATTTTTAGTTAACGTGAAATTTTCCTAACGTATTCGCCTTTATTTTGAATTAATGTGAGATTTTCGTAAGATTATAATAACTTACACTATTTGATGTTGGTTCCAAAGGACTCCATATGTATGAAAATGGATTGTTGGATCAAACCAGAGGCTATGCCTTTGCTCTCTCCCTCCTTCATCATTTGCAAAAATGTTGGTCTGCAAAGTATGAGGTTCTCCATTGTTTCCCAAGAATTCAAAGTCTATCTCATCATGTTTTGCTCCCACACGTTCATAGACAGTTGAAGTCAGCTACAATTACCATAAAAACATAGCTTAATTATGTGATTAAGGAATATGTTTATTAAGAACACAGAAAGTAAAAGGTAAAATCAATTCACACATAAAAGGCTGTCACAACTCCTCTAGAGTCCTTGTTGGGTATCTTTATTCTCATTTGAAAGAATCCAGAAGCATACTCTAATTTTGATCTGAATCCAGCCCCTACATATTCAACAGTAGTTACAAAATTTGATATATATATATATATATATATATATATATTAAATTTTAAGTTATTAATAAAATTAATTTTAAATATAATTATTTGATATATCAATTATAAATATATCTATATATATATATATGTTTTAATAAAACAATATTATGTTTTTTAAGATATAGTTATAAAAAATTAATACAATTCAATTTAGTTTACTATTTTGTAGTCTAACCTAATTATTTTTTAAATATTTTGAATTAATATATTAAGTTAAACCATTTTGACCGTTGTAGGAAATATAATATCACCTATTTATATATTTATTTTCTTGTATACATTAATAAATGAGAATATAAGAATATTTTCAACAGAAAAAACTCATTTAAGTTTCTTGTATATATAAAATTGTGTCTTGTAGTCCACATCACTCATAACAAATTAATATATAATTTTAGACTGAAAAATTAATATTTTATGATTAAAAAATTCTCTATAAAAATTTATTATATAAAATATTAAAGAAAAAACCATATGGTCACGTAAATCACTATAATGATATTTAAAAATAAAAACGTTGATTTATAATAAAAAAATAACTTAAGAAAACTGTTATAAGAAATATTAAGATTTTTTTTTTCATAATTTTTAATCTTTTATTTATAGAAAACAAATATTAACAAGGTATATAATTGTAAACATTTGTGCCAAACATTAAAATGAAAACATAATTATGATGTAATAGCAAAGTAGCATGCATTAGAGAGAACTCATGATTAAGAGATTCTTCTCTCTTCAATGAAAGATGTAATTAGTCTTTTACATGCATGAATACAAACCTGAAGTCTTATCAATGGAGAGTTGAACTTCTCTACCATGTTGTAGAAAGAAGACATGATGGTTTCCCCATACAACCTTGTAGTTCTGTTGGAAGCTAACTTCAACAGCTTTTCTAGCATATACCGTGGTCAGTGCCACAAAGAGAAGAAGGAGAAAACAGAAGCTGCAGAAGAGTTTAGGGTTAATAAATTACGATAAAAGCAAAGAGAATTTAAAGACAAAAAGGCTCTTCCTACTGTATATGATGATGCTTGTGGAAATGAAGCATTATGTCAACAAACAAAGTACACCAGTATTTTTGTGTGGCCAGTTTCTTGTGATTTTCATTGTAATTTATAGCAATGATTATGGATTATGATTATGGATTATGTGTAGAGTATCACAGGGTGATGAATCTTAACTGCATTTCCATGTAAAGGAAAAAGTTTGGGTGAGGAAGAAGTGAAAGTGTAAAGTGACAGATACATTCATTAAAGCAGCACACAAGTTGTGGCTCCTAAGCTTGTGAATGTTGGAGTTTATCCAAGAGTAACGTGAATGTTGGGCCTTTCAGAATCCAAAGAAACTCAAATTTCATGCAAAAGAACATACCAATACTTTCTAAAAACTACTTTTTCCTTTTTTGCAAGTGTATAAATCCAAATAGTACCCCTCTTAAAATTGTTCAATAAGTAATAAAATAATAATAATAATATAATAAAAAATTCTGATTCGAAGCACCAAAATATATAAAAATAATAATAATTATATATATATATATAAAATGTCTCATCCAAATTAGAATTGTAGAACACTTCAGTGTACAAATAATCAATCGAAAATATTTTGGTCACCTACTCCTCGTGAGCCGGATGAACCTGTCTCTGATACCACTATTAGGTTACTGGAGAGATTTTCAACAATAAGGATAGACCACAAATATATAACTGAATACGACTCCACTTTTTACTCAAAACCTTAAGACTACATGTTTGTATGTCTTTCTTATATGTTATTCAACCTTCTCATTTCTATCCAATATGGGATTTCAACTTATCTTGAACTCCAACAAGGTTAACAACCATAATATACACTCAAAGAGTAAGTAAAGATCAAGTATTAATTATAAGTATCATCATATAATAATAAACAAAGTTAAGACACAGAAATCATAAACAAAATTCAATATGGAAGAGGTTCATAGAAAAACAGTATAAATAAAAATAATAAATAAAAGATAAGATAAATTTTCATATAAAACATTTATTAAGTTATAACTGACTTGAACGTCGAAATACTTTATAAATATTCTATCTCATTGTAAACCGAATAATAATCAAAATTGAAGATAGGAAATATTATATAAAGATCAAACTTGAAGTATCCAATCCCCAATGTACAAGAATAATAAAAAATAAAAAATTCAAAAACAAGAAAATAAATTGTTTTTTAATTTTATCCAACAATCAAAATCACCTGAGAATGAAAATCTAAATGACTATTATATTGGCCATACAAAAATGTGGATAAGATTGATCTGATAGTCTTTTTCATGTATAAAAAATGTGATTAAGTTTATAGGAAGATTATTATCAAGCTCACGTAAGATGATGAGACATTGCTTATGTCTTGAGTAATGTAAATCAATTTATGTATAATCTTGGAAAAGAACATATAAATGTTGTTATGCTTATTTTGAGATATTTAAAATTTTGATCCAGGAAAAGAAATTTTGTCAAAAAAAAAAAAAACAACAAAAGTTAATACACACATTCCTTTTAGAGATAACTCGTTTGATCCAATAACCATAACCTATTTAGTAGACAACCGCTGTCAAACGGGCCCGTAATTGTGTTGGGCCGGTAACTGTGTTGGGCCGTCTCGTTGCGTACATCTAAACAGATCGTGATTTTAGATTTGATTCAATCTTATGAATAATTGTTATATACTAAATAAATTCTTTCTTTAAGTCTTCAAAAAAAGTTTATAGTAAAATTTAGTTATGTATTATTAATCTTATGATAGTAAAATTTTTTAACAGTTTATAGTCTTTTTGAGAAGAAACATAAATTTTTTTAAATGCTAACTTCTAACTTTGTTATATTTATTCCTTTCTTATAGTTAAACTATTTATTAAATTTATTTTCAATATTTTTCTATCTCAAATATATTTTTATTATATATGTTTTTGTTTCTCTTCTTCCACTTAGAAGATAAAAAAATGATTTTTTCTATAAAATATATTATATTTATTACATAATATATTTATAATAATTATTTATTTTGATCACTATATTATTCATAATATTTATTTTACTATTTAGATATTGATAAAGCATAATTTTTCTAAGGGAAGGTTAGTTTTTTATATTACACTTTTTTAATTATTATTTTAATTAACATAATAAGAGTATAACGTCTATGAGATTTCAACATGAAAATATAATAATTAAAAAAATAATATTTTTTTATCATAAAATTTTTTATCTTCTATTACTATTATTGATTATATCATTTTATATAAATATTATTTGTTTTCGGTTTTATTTTCTTAACGAATAACTTATCATGATTATTTTTTCAAAAGAATTTAAAAATTAATTTAAAATTAAATAAAAAATATAATTAATTATCTTAAAACATAATCAATTATTATTAAATAATTAATTATGAGAATTCACATAATTTTGAAAATAATTAATTCTTAAATGAGATAATTGATTATCCTAAAAAAATTTAATTATTTAATTCAAATTATTTAGATTGATTTGGAAGTAGATTAGGATAGAATTAAATTAATATAAAATTTTTAATATTATATTTTTATCCATTTATCATTTCTTTTCTTGATACTAAAAATCTTTAAAAATTACTTATCAAAAGTTCAACTTAAACATGATTTATTTATATGAAGAAAAAGAAAACAAAAAAGTGTGAAAGGTTTAAGAATTTGTGAATTGTGAGAATGAGGGGATAAGGAAGAATCCAATCCCAAAGTAAAAGAAAGGCCTTCACTTCTCAAATTGTTTCAGAGACGAAGGAAAGTAGTGACTTCTCGCTGTACTCACGTAATTTTGCACCGTTAGATTCCATTCCATTCCTTTTTCAACCGCAATTTCTGAACGGCTATTAAATCCATCGAATCCAACTCTTTTTTCTTTTTTTTTTCTTTGTTCCCACCCTATTCTCATACATACATGAATCTTTATTTTTTAATACAACTTTTAATTTCAAGAGTAAATTATAAGTTTGGTAATTTTTTAATTTTTTATTTATGATTCCTTTTTCACCTTTTTAGTTTTCTTATTTTCAAATATTCAAAATTTTGGTCAAATTATTAACTTCACATATATTTTTTTATGGTATTTTTCATTTTATTTAATTAATTTTTTTTCATATTACCTTAAATGGTAAATATATTAGATTTAAGTATAGTTGAAAAATAAAAAACATAACATACCTTATTAAGAATTACACTAAAAGTACAGTCTTTTAAAATTAGAAGACGTGAATAAAAAAAAATAGAAAAATTAAAATATAGTATGAATAAGTGTATAAAAAATTAGAAAAAAAAAATTAGTTTTGTAAAATAAATAACATGTTAAAATAGTATTTATAATTTTTTTATATTAATTATGTTTTAGTTTAAATATGTTAATTTAGTTTAAATTTTTAACTAACAATAATTTTATGTGAAAAATAAAAATATAATTAGAAATTTTTTACATCTATTAACTAGAAAGATATCTTATCTATGGTTCTTTATGATCCTTTAAATAAGTATTTTGATAACAACTCATTTTTTATTCCATGTTTTTCATCACTAATTTATAGTTCCACGGTGATTTCAAATACCTTGACTCCTCTAACTAACCCCACATGAAACACATTGGTGAGAGGGAGAGAGATGAGCAAATTGAGTTTTACGAGTGTAAAGACCTTGTCGAGAGAGATCTTTGCGAGAGAGATTTAGATATTGGAGTGCCTCATCAAGCTTGTCGATAGGGAGGGCGGTGCAACCCACCTTGTAGGCCTAGCACATGAGTGTTCCAAAGACGAGATCTTATATTTAGTCTTCACCATCAGCACCTCGTTAGGGTGAATGTACGAGGTGAGCATCTTTAAATAGGATTCTTTAAAAAGTCAAGGTTATGGACGTCCAAGAGGGATCTCAATAAGAAAATCTACTCCTTTCACACTCATTATCGTTCTTTAACCTCCACTTCTTAATCGCTCCTTCACTCTTAGGGTGTGTTTGGATTGAGGAGATGATTTGAGAGAGTGGAAATGGAAAGAAAAGAAGAGAAAATAAGTAAAAAGTAAGGTTGTTTAGATTAAAAAAAATTAATAAAAATGAGAGGAAAGTAAAATAATTTTATTTATTATGAATAAAAGTTTTTATTTATTTTTAAATAAATTTATTATTTTAAAAATATTTTAAATACTTTTATTATTTTTAATAATATTTTAATAAAAAATAAAAAATAAATGTTATTTTAATAATATTATTATTAATAATTTTTTTAATTATTTATATTAAAATAAAAATAAATAATTATTATAATTTTATTTAATATTTATTATTTTAATATTATATTAATTAATTATTATTATAATAATATATAAAATATATTAAATTATATAAAAGATATAATTAATTAACGTAAAAAGATGATTTTCTATCCATTTATTCGCATATA